>JACEGR010001454.1:0-167752 GCA_014170235.1 Listronotus bonariensis
AGGGAGTTTGTTGACACAGGACTTAAATACTTGAAGATTTGGGGGAAAAGAAATACCTCGGCGGACAGCAGGTTCCACATTCTTAAAACTTTAGGGACAAAAGAACGAACAAAGTGAAAAATTTGGGGCCTGTCCAGTTGTACCGTATAGGGATGCATATGTGCGGTTCCACGAGTTTCTCTGTTAGGAACCGTGAGTGAAGGAATTATACTGGACAATTCTTTAGAGCAAAAGCCATAAAAGTACCTATAAAAAAGCGATAAATCCTCCACAGTCCGTCGAAGGGCAAGAGAGGGTAGCCTGTCTGTAAGTGAAGGATCGTTAATGAGTCGCTTCTCTTCTTTGAATGGAATCAAGAATGCTAAGGTTGTGGGGGACGTCATGCCCAAAATTTAAGAACAATATTCCAAGGGAGGTCGAATTTCGGACACATACAAAGTGTATAAATTAGAAGGGGAAAAATACTTTTTGGCTCGAAAGAGAAATCCAAGCTTTTGTGAAGCTGCAGTGGCTATAGATACAATGTGTTTATGCCAGTTAAGGTTAGAGATTTTTGGCACCCCAATTTAATAGTAAATTAAGGTCATTTAAAAGAGATATCTGCATCGCCCTGCGTTTGCTCTTCAAATCAGATTTAGAGATTGGTTTAGGAACCTGAGAGCTGGAGTGAAGGGTACTATCATCGGCAAAACTATGAATGAAATTAGTTGTAGCCAAGAAATTATAGTTAATGTGAAGAAGAAACAATGTTGATGCCAGTACTGAGCCCTAAGGCACTCCAGCATTTACTTGGTAAAAGCTTGTGGCCATCCACAATTACTGATATACGTCAATTAGAAAGATAACTAGAGAGCTAAGCACTAAGTTTAGTTGAAATACCAAAGCAGAGAAGTTTATAAAGAAGCAAGGCATGTCAGACCTTGTCAAAAGCTTTGGATATATCAAAAGCAACGATCTGGGACTCACCTAAAAACTTAAGAGACTTATTCCAGCAGTGTAATACAAACGAAAGAAGATCTGCTGTAGATCTTTTGTGTGTTCCATACTGCCTGTCATGCAAAATTTTGTGTTTTGCTTAATTCTTAAGGATTTTTAAATTAATATAAATTAATAAATTTTACACTTGTCTCATTTGACTTATTCATATTCATATTACAACTATTACCCTAAATTTCTTGTCCGAGTTCTGTAAGAATATGATTTTTATATTCTATATTTTTTTCTTTTGTTTTCAAGATGTTTTAGCAAAAAATAATTAAAAACTTGAAAATTAAACGAAATGTACGAGGAAATTCGCGTCAGTTAACATAAAAGGTTTTAATATTGGTGTATTTCTTTTTCGAGGCCGCCTTAAAGTAGTTTTTTTAACTTAAGATTTTGCAAACAAAGCAACGCAAAAATATATTTGAATTTCTGTTTCCAAATATTTTTACTTATACTTAGCCACAAAAACGAATGCAGTGTTTTTATTTAAATATACTTATAAGTAACTATTAGGACGTTTTACCTATACATGGTTTTACAGTTTTTAAGGTGATTGCTGACGAAAAGCTAAATAAAGATGGATATTTTTTTAAATATTTTATTCTGCAAAAAAATTATTACCTTTGCTTGTCCTGTTATCTAAAAACAGTAATACCATTTGGCTTATGGGTGTCGGCTAAAGAAACAGTTTAATATTAAATTAAAGTATCTATCGAGAGGTAAGGCTATTATAGCTGGTATGATTCAAACGAAAGTATTTAAAACTGCTGTTAATAAATAAAAAAAATAATTTAAAAGGCAAACAAAACAAAGTTTAAAAACAATAAAAATACATTTCTCCGAAAAAAATCAAAAATTTGCCTATCTTAAACTTTTTGCTTTATAATAAGTTTTCATATATTAATCAAAAATAACAGTTTTCTCACAATACTTTTCGTAATTTTTTCTTTAGTTCTACACACACCTTTAAAAATACGCGATTTTAATAATACATAAATTTTTATGTTTTATAGGTATTAGTTGTATTTTTAACACCAGTGGGGTTAAAAACAATTTAAACATAATAATTCTCAGCAATTTGCTTCGTTCAGATTTCCTAATTAAAATATAGTTCTTACAATAATTATTTTTTTTTTGTTTAAACTGTAACTATACAAAAAGTATAATAAAATAGTTTTTTCGTGTAAATTTTATTTTCCTTTTCAGCATTATGCAGCTTTCCGGTCCCAAAGGTCAAGTACCTTTAGGCAAGCCGCAAATTGAGACGCGTCTGAAGCCGCGTCCAGACTTGCAACAATTTGCCAAACATCCATCCAAACAAATCAACCTATTTGCACGCTCCTTTGATGAAAAAAACCGACATGCTCTGAATCGCCGCAGAACCATCCGCCAAGCCCTTAAAACCACGTGAATTCTGTCCACGTGTACGTCTGCGCTAAGTGGGCTCATGTGGCGTGCTATTTGGCGAATTATTTTAAATCTGGACGCAGCATAAGGCGTGTGACAAGAGAAACTATGTCACTGTCACAAAAATCAACGTCTTTTCGAGTATAGGCGTCGCTTTTCATAGGTTACAAAAGTTCGTGCTCTGCTGCGTCTCGTCGCACGCGTTATATGTGTCTTAATTTGCGCCTTGCCTTAGTACCTCCGAGTCGCTAGACGGTACTATACATTAAATAGGTTATTAATTTATTATTTTTAAAGTATTTCTAACTTTTTATATTATGCAAAGACAAAATAGTTCTTCAAAAAATTAACAAATTTAATTTTCTTTATTCTGAAGAAAAGTCAAATATTATTTTGTTTAAATTTAAACTTATAGAAAACAAAATAAACTATAAAAAATCCAGCAACTTGGCTACATCAGAATTTCTACTTACACATTCCTGATTAAAATCTCTTTTGTTTACACAAAAATCCTATCCCAAGATCAAGTAACAAGTCAATTTGTATATAAAAACTTTTTAAAAGTACGTCTTAAACACTAAAATTTGTTAAAAGCACAAGGAAAAAAATCCCCACTGTCTTGATGGATTATACAAAGTAATTTACTCCCTTAAAAAACAGTTAAAGAAAACATTTCGCTTTTCTATGCTATCCACTACGACTCTCTCCCCAGATCGGTTTTGCCAGCCTTACATGAACAATGAAGCTGTAACCAATGATCTGAAAAATAAATATGGATGAATGCCGCGAAAATCACAATTACCCCTACATGGGCACCGCGCAGTACACTTGTAGGCATGCGCAATAAACATTTACTGACTAGCCGAAAACAAACAACAGGACCGGGTTTAACATTTTGTATATGATTCATTTATAAAAAAAGTAATTTTGGGGTATACATATTTAAATATTTTATTTTAAGTCTGTATTCGTCTTTCATAGCAGTCCCTAAAAAGTAAACCGGTTTTATATTGGGGACTATTTTTTGTTGTATATTTTTTTATTTTTCGGTCGTATCGCCGATTTTATTAAGATTTAGCAAACGAGAGTGCTTAGAAGCACTGATCTCAATTTAAATTCCATTTTATTACTAAAACACCTTCTTTTGATTCATGAGGACCCACTTTCACTTAACCTCAAACCTGCACGCTATTTTATGTATTATTATCTTCGTTCTTAACACTACCTTGACACAACAAAACTGAATAGTTGGTATTTTATTATAAAAGCAATTAGATTTGGTGTAACTTGTTTGAGGAATAAATCTCAAATCATAAACTGATATTTCGTTCCCGTTGGCGTAGCAGTTGTCGTTCAGTTAAGTTTGGCGTGTAATGCCATTGAAATTGTTTATTTTTGGGGTTAGGGCCAAACTGACCTTATATTTGTAATTGAAACCACAAAAAAAGCGAATCACAAATATTAAAATTGGTAATGTACCCAGTAAGTAATTATTGATTTAATTTGCCTACAAATGCCAACTTGAAATAAACTTGATAATGTAATAATCTTAAACTAGGCTTAAAGCGCAATGGAATCGCTTGAACTATTTAATTTTATTCAAAACATTCCACAGAAAGATACCTATGTTCCTTTTTTAACATACGAGCAATAAGCAATCTACAAGATATTATATGGTATAAATCGTCCTCAATATCACAAAGCGGCGTATCTTTATGTTTAAATTTCACGAGGGTGCTTTTTAGGTATTTTTTGTACTACTCTTTTTTAGTAAAATGAAATAGGCTTAGTATTATATTTCTATAACTTTTAAAGATATCAAAATCTAACATATGCCAATTTGTAATATTAAGAAGCAACTTTTTTTAAGCAATTACATCAGCTCTAGTCAATTTTCCTACTTTTTGAGATACGCCACATCGTGATATTGCCGACGAAATTGCTTATGGCTACGTGTTATAACTTGAAAATATGTCAAATTATTTTAATTAAACTGCCATATTTTATTTTGTGTAATTATAAATGCATCAGTCCAATGCTAATACAGGGTGTCCGACTATATTTTAACCCATTTTCACCGCGAATAATTTTAAAAGAAATAAAATTATCAAAATGCGGTTTTCGCGAAAAGCCTTAGATTTTTTTAAGTTTCTTTTTATATCCTTGCCATTTGGTTGTGACATTTATTTCTTACGAAAACGGTCAATTTTCGTATATAGGGCAAGTTTGTTATTTTAAATGGAACCCCATATATATTTTTCTATAATCCTTAAATACAATTTTTCCCGCTAAAAAACATTAACCCAAACCATGACTATTTCAAAAATAATGGATTTATTGATCTCTAAAAAATTGACTGCATGGCAATAAAGAGTATTATTTAAAACAGGAAATTTGCTACTTACTCATTATTTAATTTTGGTTATGCAAAACTTAAATTAAATAAAAGTTTAAAAAACACCAAGAATTACTCACAACGCACAAATAAAACACCAAATACCAAATAACTATACCTGATAACGGTCGACCGTAGATGGGAGATTGGGTTTGGTCGGTCGACGGCGTCAATTTTACCTGGATTTTACGATCGGGAAATCCCAAATTATAAATTAAATTAGGATGAGTGTGACCCTGTCACCGCATAGGTAAACGTTTTCAGTGTTGCAACCACTATATTTATTAAAATACTGCTAATTTTGTCAATGTTGCCAACACTATATTGGGTTTTAAATAAAAATGCTAACCTTTATAACAACTGCGCATGTGCAAAGGTGTACAGCAATTCTCCCAGTGTGGGGTAAAAATTCTTGCGCAGGTCTATTGAAAATATATGGGGATCATTTTCTATTAGCAATCCTTTTAATTTTTAGATCATTGGCTGTAACAAGTCCTAGTAAAAAGAATAGAAAACAAGCGTCTACTTGTTGAACAAGTTTTATTGTCCATAGGTAGGATAATAAATCCTACAGTTGATACCCTACTGAAACTGCATTTAGGAAATATTAAATAAAGGGAGCAAAATACCATAGACAGTAGGGAATATTTTCCTTGTACTTTTTGCATTTATAGCCACTTCGCTAAAATTAATGCTCGTATTTACTGAATGCCATTTTAATAGGGCATCAACGGCAGGATTTAATATCCATCTGATGGACGATGAAACTTGTCCGATAAGTAGACGCTTGATTTCTATGCTATTCACTACAACTCCTTACAACCTCATCGTTTCTGTAAGCCAGGCGAAACCGTTCTTGGAAGAGAGTCGTGGTAGATAGCATAGAAAAGCAGAATGTTTTTTTTTTAAGAAAGCATTTTGTATAAAATACCAAAATTTAACATTGTAACCCTATTTCTAATATACCATTTATTGATTGCTAAAAGTTATAACTCCACGTTTAATATATATTTCTATAGTCACATAAAGTGTTTAATTTTAAACTTTGTCAATGTCAGGCAAAACTCACTTTACTATGTAGTAAAGAGTATGAAACAGTTAAAAGACTAATTTTTTCTAAAATTATAAATGTCATTAGTAATTCTTTAGATACAATTTAATAAAGAAGCCAGTCTTGTGAAAAAGTAAAACTAACCGACATAAAATTTTTGCTTTTTTTTGTTACAAGAGTGTCTTTTGTTTTAAATGAGTCAAGAAAAAGAAGGGCATAAAAGGTTTTTTTATTATTATAACGCCCCATTTTTAGTTAAAAAATGGGAATTTTATTAAAAACCAGTCACTAGGGTTTTGTTAAAAACATTAACTTGTTTTAGCCGAATAAAGACTAGACTAAGTAATCTTTTGTTGTTTTTTGTTAATAACATTGCTTAACACCTTTTTTAAATAAATAATTTGTAATGTAATAAGCTTTTGTAATAAACCAAGGGCTAAAAGACTTAGGTCATTGGCCTTTAGGGCAGTTTGTTTAATAAAAATTGTTTAATAATAAAACAAGATCAAATATTGCATTCTTATAATAACTGTTATATTATTCTTAAAACCAATTTTTTTCTAAAAATTACCGAAATTTATACACATTGCAGCCTTTGTTAGGCCTTTAATTTAATTATTGCGAGAAAAACCCACCTCTCTACCTTATTGCGCATAGCAAACCAATTTGGAATCGCTTTCGATCCTACCTTGTATTCATTAGCTCTGTTCGCGGGTTTGATTCTGAACTGGTTCTGGGACTATTCACATGCGCAGTGAAAAAACAGCGTTCGCGGTTAGTGAAATCCTGAATTTTTAGTAACAGTTCTGTGTTCGCGGGTTACAATGGAATCAGTTCGTTACCGGTTCATAACCTGATTAGCAGTCCTGGGATTTTTGTTGGAACTAAAAGTTCAGTTCGGAATTTCATACGCATTGTCGACATGGCTCAGTATATTTTATTCGGCGGATGGTTTTCCTGTAAAAGGTACGGTTCCGAGCATCGCGGCAGACAGCAGGCGGCAACTGCACAAAGTGGGTTAATAGATAAAGATATCAGGTCAGGTTCTTTTACAGTATATTTAATAGTTTTGTTATTAAGGTATTATACCGGGTGTTTCCTATTTGCGGTAAGAAAATCTGAGAACATATACCTAAACCAATTTTATGTAAAAAAATTATTTATAAACAAATGTCCGAAAATGCTTTGTTTTTAAGATACAGGGTATTAAAGTTTAAAAAGAAAACCGGCATTTTTTATAATATCTAAAATATTTCTTATTCGATTTTAATAAAATTTGGTATATGTTAAAGGAAAAAGTTAATTTAGCCCTAAACTAATTTTAGTTTTCAAGACCAGTAGCGGCGTGGGACGCATGAGAGCTAACATTATTGACAAAAAATATACGTCACTGAATTTTTTGCAACTTTTCTATTGTTTTTTTTTAAATGAAACACCTATAAATACAATTTTTTTATGTCTTTATATTTTTAGGTAGCTTGCTTAGTTTTCCTTACAAAAAAAAATTCGCTAAACTGCATAGTCCTGAATCATACAAGAGATATTGGGGCCTTTTTTATTCTAAAAATTTACTGTAGTAACTGCTTATTAGTAATTATGTAATCACAACAACAAATTATTTATTAAATAGCATTTATGTCCAGTCTGACAAATTTAAATAAAAAAGTGTATTTTTAAGGTTTTTGAAAAGTTTAATCCTCTGTATCTTAAGAACGGAAAATTTGAGAACCCATGTTTATATAAACTTTTTTATAAAAATAGCCCGGGAACACGCCCCTGAATTTTTAACTTTAATTATAAAACACTTTTTATGTAATTAAGTAGTGTAATATGCTCTGCATGTACAGAGAGAAATACTGGTAATATCATTATACAAGGATAATTGAAAAAATTTAGCCAATTTTAAACAAAATACAAAGTGTTTCCTAATTGCTGAAGAAATTTAAAGGGCCTTATTTATAAGCTAATTTATAAAAAAATAAAACGTTTACATAAACATACTGCCATCCAACGGAAAAACTTAAATTAACGTTTTACCGGGTGTTTAATTATAAATGTATAACCCCGTTAACTTTTTTTTGTTCAAAATATCCAGAAACTTTACTTTATTTGGTTAATTTTTAAGTTTTCGAATTAGTAATTGATTTTTTTATCTCATATGATATACAGGGTACGACAAAGAGTACATATATTTGTTTTAAAAAAGAACACCCTATATAGAGACCATAAAAAAGATCGTTTTAAAAGTTAAAAAAAAACAAATTTGATATACCCATTACTTTGGGAAATATGGCCATCCAAATTTAAAAAACAATGTTTAATTCCCTTTAGAAAATTAATAAAAATTTACATACCCCTTACTTTTTTATATGGTAACATATAAAAGAAATTAAAACACTTTTTTATTGTGTCGATTTAGTAGTGTCCGTATTTTTCAATTAAATTTTGTTGTCCTTTAAGATGTACAGGGTCAGAGAAAGAGTATGATTTTTTTAATGGAACACCCTATATATTCTTCGTCGTTCAAAACTAAAAAGCTTAAGGTCGATACTAGTGACCGAATTAGATTAGAGGAAAAGCACGATGACTTTGTTTAGAAATAAGTGATTTTTTATACACTTCTATTTTTTTAAAAGTGTTGTGTATGTTGTGCTTTAGATTCTAAAATGGATAGGTAAAAATACGATTTTACTACAATGTGCGTATTTAATAAAAATTATTTGTTTACTATAAAATTTTAGCAATATCTTTAGTTGTTTCCAAAACCATAAAGCTTTATTAACACCAGCAAAGTTAAAGCAGCGCTCTAGTTTTCTAGTAATTAAAGTAACGAAAATATCAAAATAAGACTTAAATCACTGCAAACTTTGTACCTTTTAATCTTTTATTATCGGGTAACACTTGGTCTGCTAATTTTGCTAATACCGTGGTTTTAATTTTCTTCAAAGCTAAAACTCTATTTAAAAGCTATTAAGCCAGTTATCTTAATTAGTAAATGGTGCAAAGATACTATTAGTTTAAATTAAATTTAAGGCATTTTCCAATATAAAACTATATACAAGGTGGTTTCTAACTACGGTACAAAGCTTTATTGTATTATGTGATTTAATTAAAAATGTTAAACAATTTTAATGAACATATGTGAGAAGTTGTCTAATTTTTAACCGACTTTAAAAAGGAGGAGGGCTTCAATTCGCTTGTATGTTTTTTTCTTTGGGTAAATGCTATGCAATTACTCCGGAGTTTCTGGATAATTTTTTTTTATTATTTAAAAGAGTGCACTTCCGTCGTGGTTCCTTAAAAAAACTAAGTCAGGATTGCAAAATAGAAAGGTGCTAGACCTATTTGATTAATTTTTTGAAGTCGGTTTAATTTTTTTTTAAAACAGGACACAAAAAATTGTAAAAATGTTACTGTCATAAATATTTAAATGATATTAAGGCACTTATTGAGCCCAAACTTGTTTTAAAATATTAGGTCCAGCAAAGTTTTTGTCATGACCATTTAAAAAAACAACACCTAACTTTAAATATAAAAGAAAGCGTCTTTTTTTTGGCGTTTTGTTTATATCTAGTTTTGTTTTCTTTTCTTCTTTAATATAACCACTTTAGGTTATCTCAAAAGTAACCATAGGCAAAGAAAAATTAAAACTGAAACTAAAAGGTTTACAATTTAGACCAGCAGTCATATATTTTGTTAAAAGGAGGTAATATTGTCAGTTATTCTATAAGGTTAAAATTGTTAATGTTCTTTGTTTTCTTTTTGTTGTCTTAAAATACTCTAAATCGATTTAAAGTGAATTCTTTTTTTCTAAGAAACAAAGCTAAACATAAAAGTATTTTTAAATGCTTAATAAATATGAAGATTATTAAAAATTCTTTGGCGAACTTTTTTAGACGTCTTTAGACCCAATAGTTAATATAATTAGGGGTAAAGAAAAGCTTGAAGTGTAAACAACTATACCAAATTTTACCCGAATCCATTTAGGGATATTAAGGATATTTGATAAAATATCGACATTTTAAAACTTTAACGCACTGTCATCTTTAAAACGAACGCTACGAAGCTACTCCGGATATGTGTATAAAAATCCTTTTTTTTCATAAATAACAAAATGGATCAATATTTAAAGTTTTGTGCCGAAGGTAAAAACGCCCTGTATATTACCTCCTATTTAATTTAAAACTACATGCATAGCTTTTATTTTCAAACAAATTAATTTAAATAAAGTTTTAAAAAACGTAGATAGAAGATATAAATTTGGCTTATTTGGTTCAAAATACATCTGTTTAAAAGATAGCATTAGGTTGTGAAGTTTGCTCACCCGCAAAGTATCTACAGGGTGGTCAAAATCATACCCTAGAAAAATGAGTGTCAACACAAGCACATTTAAGATGGTTTAAATCCTAAAATATATTCCAAAACAGGTAAGGGTATTTTTTATTGCAATTTTAACCTTTTAATACGTTTGGATAGTTTTGGTTAAGTGACAAATATGTAGAAGCATTTAAAATAAAATTAAAATAGGGATTTTATTAAATATTATCTTTATTTTGTGTTGAGCATTGTTTTATTGACCACACAAGTTTTATGACCTATAACCCCTACAAGAGTAGCGGAGCTAGAAATATGATATTCTGTGTATGTGTCTGGCATATAACCTGTATTTGCACATGTCCTTTAATCATCCCAGATCTAGTACTTGTGCAGTATTATGAAAGAGAATAGTTATACAGGGTGTCCGTCAAGGTGAGGTACAAAATGATAGAGTGAGCCAAAATAATTTTAGTATTTTATTAAGAAAAAAGTTCTATTGCGCTTCGGTAGACTACTTGCGTACTACTGAGTAAGATGCAAGTAGTCTACCAGAAACCTGAGGATGCCAATTATTCGCGCGTTAAGGATACAGAATTTACAATGACGGCCGAATAGCCCAGAAAACTTAAGTTTAGCAGAAGATGACCCAGAAAGCCTTGCACAGTATATACAAGCTCTAATAAATTCAATTCTTTTCCCATTTAACCATCTCTGTAGCTGCAGCGATTTCCAAGATCCCTGTTTCAAACATCGAAACAAACTCATTCTGTATGTTATTAGTTATTTGAGTAATACGATCAGATGGCGAGGTTAATTTTTTTTTGGTATAATGCTTCAATAAATATCTTTTTAACAAAATAATAACAAAATAAAACCTTAAAACGCGGTATTACATTCTAATGACAAATTCTTGTGATTAAATTTACCTACTGATAATAATAAGATCAGAGATCACTGGTGTTAGATTAAATTTAGGTGATTTTTTGTGATAAGGCAAGAAAAATTGTTGTTTAAAAAAAATATTGCTAAAAATTGTGTTTGTAGTGTTATCAAAAATACTATATTGTCTTCTTTGTACGAAATATAATAATCCAGATAGTTCAATACTCTTAATTCTCGAAAAAGTATCTTAAATGTTACTGAACATAAAAGTTACTTTGGCATAATACGAAATACAGGTGCGATGCATTAGCATTGCTATCTTGGTAATTATATAAGATAGAGAGTGGGTTGAATTAAGGCAAAGTTGCGTATCCTAATGCAAAATAATTGGGTAAAGAGAAATTAAAAACAAATCAGTTACTTCCGGAGATTTCAAAAAAGAAAAATTTATTTATCCATTTTATTTTTTAGGGCCTTGTTAGTAATTTTTTCGAAAAACCAATAGAAATTTAAAAAGGCTCTTCAAATTTTTTTTATTTTCCCGATACGACGTTTCGTTTTTTAGCTACCATCATCCTGGTCCGTATTTAAAAAAATTAATCTGTGTATTCCCAATATTAACAAATGTCTTTAAAAAGGTAAGTTCGCTTTACTGCAATAATGTTGTGAATCTCGTATAGGTTTTATTTCGTTTTTTATTCGCAACCTTGTATACAGCAAGTTTTTATTGCCAAATAATATTTTTACATGCCATGCAGTCAATTTTTTGAGGATCAATAAATCAAATATTTTTTCAAATAACCACATTTTATGTATTATTTTTTTAAAGAGAAAAGATTGGATTTTGGGATTGTAAAAATTCTACATGGTGTTCCGTTTAAAATAACAACGTTAACTTACATCGGGACCGGTCATTTTGTTTTTGTGTTAACAAAATGTCATAACCAAATTGCAAAGATATAATAAAAAAGTTTTAAAAAGTCTAAGGCTTTTTGAGAAAACTGCATCTTATTAACTTTATTTGCTCTAAACTTTTTATCGATTAAAATAGGCCAGCCAGTCTGTATTTTCGTCCCCTTTATGATAACTACAATAAAAATTTGAAGACTACTTCTGATCAGAGAAAAAACAGTATGTACAATTAGTAGAAAAAGCATGTTTCCATATGCTTAAGGTGTAATTTCGAGGACCGCGGCAGACAGCTAACCGCCGACGCGAGCAGCAGAGCCATTAATATATATTTTTCGCCTTGGGGATTAACGAGTACCGTTGCTGGTAATATAAATGGCTCTAGCGCCTGCATCGGAGGTTTGCTGCATGCCGCAGTGCTCAGAAACACACCATTAGTGTCGCACCTTATTGGTGTCGCCCAGTAAAATACACCATCGTCATGAAATTTATTAATTTTCCTATATGTTACACAATATGCATACGATCTTTGATTCATTTTTATTAAAGGTTTAATTTTCAAATATCTTAATATATACCTTATAAGTTTGTATTAATTTATGATTATTAATTTGTTTACAGGTAGGAAAACTAGGGCAATTTAATATTGACAAATGTTTAAGTACCTTCTTGGCGTAAGTAAATAATTTTTAGATACTTAAAAGCTGTTATAGGAAACAAATTTCTTTGAAAAAAAAGAAAAACTTATTTTGCTTGTATAAATTTAAAAAGATAATAATTTATGTTATCAGTTTATATTTGTAATTTTAAACCATCCCACATTAACAGGCTAGAAAGATTTAAAAAAACCTCATCACAATAAAAATTGTTTTTTTTTTAAATTTTTGTAATATATTAAAACAACAAATACGCATCAAAAGGTTTATAAAATAATTTATTTTGTTAATAAAAACTTTTATTTATTTTTTATTATTGGTGCTGGAAAACGATACCTCTATTTATTTTGTTTTTAATATATTTTTATTTTATATAAAAGTGTGAAAATAGTACTTTATAGTTATCCAAATTAAATAATAAAATAATTTAAATGCATTTAGATAATAGCGTGAAACATTTAAAGGTTTAAAAGTAAAAAATGTAGATATTTGTTTTGTTCTTGCTAATGTTTTTTTAAACCTAATTTTAATAAAATTTTGTTTTTTTTTTTTGAGGCAAGAAGGATATTTGTACCGAACTTGCAATTTATTTTCATTGTTTGCATAAAAAGAAATAATATTCTTTGATGCCTTTAAAATATTCCAAACTTTCAGTTTTATAGTTTTCAAAGATATAAATAGGGCACCACGACGCCAAATAATAATATATGAATTTTTAGTATAGATAAAACGTCTAGCTAAATTGAATATCTTTTTTAAAGCAATGCTAAATTATTGTTTTCATAAAAACAACAAAACCAATTTTTTTTAATTTCTAAGACCTAATTATACTAACCCATATACCATTTTTTAAAGGAAGGGGTACGATTTACCCACGTTCTAGTAACACTGGATACTTTACCAAAATTATCGTAGACTTAGAATAGTAATGAATCATAAAACCCAAACTCTAATATTCAGCAATAATGGCACCAATAACCCTGATCAATAATAAAAACATATAATACACCGAACAAAAACATGGATGATGGATGGTCCAATGTTAAAAGTTAAATAGTATTAATACTTAAATTTAAGCAGGAAACCGCCTGAGGAATTATTTGTTAATTGCCGAAGAATTATGTAAATTATTCTTGTGTTAAATTTTATTGGAAAAGAGACTTTACAGTGGAACATAATTAAAGAATAATATTTTTTTATATAAAGCTTTGGTTATTAAAAGAGTTTAGGAGTCCCTCCTAAAATTGGGTTATTAAAAAGAAACAATAAATATATTACCTAAAATATCAGGATTGTGCAAGTTTCTGTAAGGTTTAATCCAAAACTGTAGTTTCATTCAATCAATTTAATTACGTATTTTTTTAATTTATAAAAGTGCACTTAAAAATACAATCTTAAAATATTCTTACTAATTTTTTTTAAAATATAGAGTGAAAATAATGAAAAAAACTATGGAAAGTTATTAGTGGTCACCCACATGGGGTTTGGATTAAAATGGAAAACCCAAATTTACACTTTGGTTACATGCATCTGATTTTAATATGTCTTTTTAAATATTTTTGTGGTGACGTTTAGAAACACACTTACATACATGCATGATGCACATAAACTCTTTTTTAATAAATTTACTTTTTATTCGCCCATTTTATAAAATTAGTATTTTTTATTACATTCTAAATATTTAATATGTTTATTTTTAAAATGAGATTTTATGCCTGTTTTTGTAAAAATACGACAAATGGTAAAAAACATCTCACCCCGCCTAATATAAAGAAAAGGCCTTCTATTGAAATTTATAAAATCTATGATACACATTTTTATTATTCTGTTATATTTTTAACAATAACAATTTACCCACTTCTGACCAAATTAAATAATGTTTTAGCTAATTTTTAAAACTAACTTAGACTTATATTTTTAGGTAAACCGCTAAGTAATTGAAAATTTATAAATTAAAATTTAAATAAGGCCATGACTTGATATTAAAAAATACTTTGTTAAAAGAAGGAAAAATCTGTTATAATTTTTAACATTAGGCTATTTTTTTTTCTTAAGTATTTTTAAAACTTTTTGACATACTCTGTTTACCCTTAAACTTTAAATAAAACTTAATACTGCTAATACATTTAAGGTATATAAATTAATTTTTATAAAAAATAAAAACATGACAAAATGCAAATAACAATGGTGTGTGTGAAGTGGTGGATCACACTTTATAAAAAACCGGCACTTAAATCAATATTAGCAAAGAATGTGATGACGGCAACAAACGACCTTACTTTATCTTTTAAATTTTAATGATTGCAATGTCAAATTCACATATATATTTATAATCTAAAAAGTAAAATAAAGGTAAATAAAATCCCATACAGGATATTACAAAATGTTAATAAAAAAAAATTAAAGCCCTATGCTACATAAAAAATATAAAGAAAAGTTTATAGCAATGTAGGTCTGCAAGTGCATCATTTTCTCGATACGGTGTGTTAAACTTAAAAAAACGATTTTTTGGAAATATCTTATATATTTCTAATTTTGTTTTTAATAAAATTTGGCATTTTTACTTGTAGGTATAAAAGGCTTAATTACCTAATTTTTCAATGTCCAAAAGTAGCATTTTGTTTAGTTCCAGCCCCGACAGTTTTTGAGAGTGTTCTAGCTGCAAACTCCTGAGAAATTCTCTTGAGCATTGCGCTGGTATACATTATCCCTGTTTCCAAAGGCCTTATTTCCTTAAACTTTTTTGGTCCAATCGTTGGCTTATCGCAGACACGCTTAAAGACAGGGTACTGTCAGGTTTGGGATATTGTTACCTGCCACCGCTAGTTTAATCGCTACCTCGTTTTCTTTTATACCAGTGGTTTGTGGTACCCATGCCATTTTGACTCTGCTAATGTGATGAAAATAATCTGTTACTTGCTTGAATCAATAATAATGTTCCCAACACAACAGTAATGAGGCGGTTTTTGAGTCACTGCATATACAGGGTGTTAGGGAAGTAATGTTCATAACTTTAAGAGGTGAGTCCTAGCACTATTTTTTTAAGTCTAATAGCGTAAAATGTATAAATACATCCGATTTATTAATTAACTGTTTCTAAAAAGTATTTTTCCTGCTTAATAAATACTTTTTCCCGAAGAAAAACATGCAAAAAAATCTCTTACACAACTTGACAACATCGTACTACACCTGACCCGACAGACTGAGACATCGTATAGACAGACAAAAAAAATATCTACATCGGACAATTTCTACCCGAATTAAAATCACATTTAATTTTTAGTATATATTACTATATCAGTGCGTGCATTTTAATACGAAAAAGATGTTTTCGATATGCTTATTATTTACGGATAGACTTATTTCAATTCTGCGCTATGGCGAATTTACCAAAAACGATTTTCTGATCGAAGGCCAAAAGAACATTTCAATTTTGAACATCCATTGTGATTACTAATACATTTACCTTAAACTTTATGCGATGTGCAAAAGTTGTGTTTTTTTGGTGCATCGGATAGTTTTAAATAAATGACTAAAAATACTGTACTGTACTTAAAGCATTATAAAATAAAAAAGTATTCAACAATTCAGGGCATAATTGTCAAAAAATACCAACGCAACGTAAACAATTCGATGAATTCTTTTTGGTATTTTTTGCACTATTTTGCACTACTTGCACCCAGTTCCTCATAAAATGCCCGATATTATTTTTAAGGTAAAACACATTAAGCGTATCCTTTCTTCCCTTAACACCAAGAAATCGTCTGGGCTAGATGGCATACCAGCAATCGTTTTAAAAAAATGTGCTCCAGAACTTGCACCAATCTTAACTCGGCTCTTTCGAATTTCTTACAACACAGGTATCTTTCCGGAAAGCTGGAAAGCTGCACGTGTTCAACCTATTCCCAAGAAAAGATCTAAATCTCTTCCATCTAACTATAGACCAATTTCAATTCTCTCAGTTCTTTGTAAAGTAATGGAAAAACTAATTAATTCACAAATTCTTAAGTACTTAGAAAAACACAAAATTTTGCATGACAGGCAGTATGGATTTCGCCACAAAAGATCTACAGCAGATCTTCTTTCCTTCGTATCACACTGCTGGAATAAGTCTCTTGAGTTTCTAGGTGAGTCCCAGATCGTTGCTCTTGATATATCCAAAGCTTTTGACCAGGTCTGGCATGCCGCACTTCTTAATAAACTTCCCTCCTATGGTCTTTCAACTAAACTCTGTACTTGGCTCTCTAGTTATCTATCTGATCGTCGTATATCAGTTATTGTGGACGGCCATTCTTCAAGCTTTCACCAAGTAAATGCTGGAGTCCCTCAGGGCTCAGTTCTGGCACCAACATTGTTTCTTCTTCACATCAACGACCTTCTCTCGTCCACAACTAATTCCATTCATAGTTTCGCCGACGATAGTACCCTTCACTCCAGTTTTTAGGTTCCTAAACCCATTACTAAACCTGACTTGGAAAACAAACGCAGAGCGATGCAGATATCTCTTTCGCAGGATCTTAATCTAATATTGGATTGGGGCGCTAAAAATCTCGTCCATTTTAATGCATCCAAAACACAATCATGTTCCTTGTCGCGAAAAGAGTCATCAAATACTCATCCTCTACTTATGAGCGGCCAAGTTTTACAGAGCAAAGACACCTTTAACCTTGTGGGCGTCACATTTGAAAGTAACCTTAACTGGCATAAACACATTGTATCTATAGCCACGGCAGCTTCAAAAAGCTTGGATTTCTCTTTCGAGCCAAAAAGTATTTTTCCCCTTCTAATTTATACACTTTATATGTGTCCCAGATCCGACCTCCCTTGGAATATTGTTCTCATATCTGGGGCATGGCGTCCCCCACAACCCTAAGCATTCTTGATTCTATTCAAAGAAGAGCTATTCGTCTCATTAATGATCCTTCACTTACAGAAAGGCTTCCCTCTCTTGCACATCGTC
Source organism: Listronotus bonariensis (assembly GCA_014170235.1). Classification (NCBI taxonomy): domain Eukaryota; kingdom Metazoa; phylum Arthropoda; class Insecta; order Coleoptera; family Curculionidae; genus Listronotus; species Listronotus bonariensis. The sequence continues at coordinate 17,562 of JACEGR010001454.1, forward strand.
GGGCTGTGGGGGATTTATCGCTTTTTATAGGTACTTCCATGGCTTCTGCTCTGAGGAATTGTCCAGTATAGTTCCTCCACTTGCGGTTCCCAACAGAGAAACCCGTGGTTCCGCGCGTATGCATCCCTATACGGTCCAACTGGACAGGCCCCGAACTTCCCACTTTGTTCGTTCTTTTGTCCCTAGAGTTTCTAGGTTGTGGAACCTGCTGCCCGCGGAGGTCTTTCCTGCCCCCAAATCTTCAAGTATTTAAGTCCCGTGTCAACAAACTCCCTCTTACATCGCTTAAGACACCCACGGTACGTTAGTATTTAGGCTTTTAGCCTTCGTGGTTTATCCAAAGATAAAAAAAAAAAACTATATCGCGGTTATGTAGCAGCGTTGCCGAATGTTTCAAAAAATTAATTTTTTACGATTCATTTTCTCAAACGATTAATTTTCGGACATAATTTAAAATGCACTCTTTTGCTTAGAATAATGCAAAAATCACCTCTTAAACTTACGAACATTATTTTCCTAACACCCTGTATACAGGTGTTTGCTTTTGTATTGCTTGTCAAAAATGCATGTGGCACAAGCCCAAATCACATACAATTCCATTTGTTTAGGCAAAAAAACATTTTTTTTTAATATTTTTTTCGTAATTTATTAGTTTTCGAAAAATAAAAATAAATTAAACCAATTTCATATTTTTGACCCAACCAAAAATCTTGAAAAAAATTTAAAACCCTTAATTAAAAGAAAAGAAAACGTTAGCTTAAGTGGTAATGAGATTTAGTTTAGTGTAAATAATGTTATATGTCTTAACAAAGCAGTTATTTAACTTGCTAAATCCCAATAAAATATAAAACTTGCACCAAAGTCAGTGGCGTACATTGTTTTGTCAGAAATATTGGTTTGAGTACTGCTTTGGACACTACAGAATTAAATAAATTAATGATTGAAACCTTAATGAGCCTTTTAAAGTTATAATTATTATTGTTAAGTTTTATCAAAATTAAATTAAAAATATTTAGAATTTTAATACAAAACCAATTTTTTAAAACAAATTTAACACCCTTTATCTTGGAACAATGCATTTCTGAAACCACGTTTTCATTAAAAACGTTTTTACGTTTTCAGAAGTAAAATTTACCCCCAGATTTTCTTAATACCGTTCTGTATACTTTTTTTAAGTTGAATTGTAGTTTAAATTAAAAAATAACAAAACAAAACAATAAGGGCTATTCCGTTTTGACATATCTCGTTAATACTGCGTAAATTAGTAAACCAAAAGTATTAACAGCAGATATTAAACATTTTCCATGTGGATACATAAAATATATTTTGGCATATATCCTGCATTTAAATTTTTAATATTTGTTTAGCAACTCTGTAATATTAATATTGCATTTTATTAAATATATATAAAATATAAAAATGTTTTTAATATGTTCGAACAAAGCTGTTTATTTTTATGTAAATTAACAAAGTGATTTTAATATGATTTCAAAATAAAAGCTTACTAAATTTACTAAGCTTTTATTGCAATCTACTTTCCTACTTAAATACAAGTTAATTAAGGAAAACTTAAAAGCCATTTTAATTAATTTTAAAAATTAATGTAAAATCTTCAAGTTTATATAGGGATATTAGGAATTAAAAAAGTGTATTTTTCAAGGTTTTAAGGCATTTTAAGTAAGTAATTAATTAGTTAATACATTTAAGTTTTAATCTTTTAATTTGGATTAAAATATATTCTTTGACATTTTTTTAACGCTAATATTTAAAAAATAATTCAGATTTAAGCAAGTTTGTAAGTTTTTTGGTAAACTCCAAAACAAATTTTATTCCTTAAAAACCCATGCCACCCCCTAAATTAAGGGGTACACATAAAAATAAATGTATCAATATTAACTGCTGTTTTATAAAAAAAAAAAAATGTATTAGATGGAAGTTAAAAATATATAAGAGTCTAACCGAAACCGAAACCAAAATTTCGGCCATTTACGTGGTCAAGCGAAATGCTAATAATTTTACGATTTTTTTGTAACTAAGATAGCATTGCCGCGAGAAACAGAGTTAGAAAGCACGACAACTTCAAAAATCAGTTATGGTTTCTGTTTTGGCCAATTTTGGCCGAAACCGAAATTGCCGCCAAAACCGAAACCGAAAGTTTGGTAGGACACTAGTAGGTAGGACACAAAAGTTCTTGTGGTCCATGTATGATAACGTGCTTATGTTTAAGACACGGCACCTGTGTGGTTAAGCATTAAAAAGACTTTAAACAACTAACATTTGTTTAATAGTTTATATTTTAATATTTGTTGTTTATTTTTAATCAAATAAATTGAACTTTTATTTAAAAACCTTAATAAAAAACTAACAAAATAAAATAAAATAAAATAAAATTTCTTGCTAGTGATATTTTAAGACTAAAAAATATTCTTTGTAAATTACAACATTGTTTTAAAAGTTGTTTGTGTTTATAAACTAGACTATTTAATTAACTACGTTATTACGGTATTTAAAAACTAAAATTAAAATATATTGAAAAAAGCCAAAAGTCCCAAAGTTTACAAAATTTGATTAATGCTAAACACTTTGTAATTTATATTCCATAGTCTGCTTTGTTTGTAACTTTGTAACCAGACGTTTGACTGATTAATAAAACTTTAGTAGACAGCCATGTTGCAAAGAGTAACATGTAAAACTAATAACTAAAATAAATAAAATAACATTGCTCATTAAATCTAAATAATAATTAAAAGTAAATTATTTTTAATAGTTTACTGCATGTAGTTACACATAGTAGTAGAAGTTGCAATTAATTAAATTGGTTTACATTTGAAAGGGGAATTTACGTACTAAGGTTATGAGCTAGGAATTTTACCAAATTGTAGTTAAAATGCTCTATTTTTCATAAAAGTTTAATCTTATTGCCAGCTATATTTTTTGCATTAAACAACAATGTTTTTGTTAAAATTATGCTTATTTTTTAAAATTTGGGTAACCGCTTTCTAATTTTTTGAAAGCTTTTTCTTTTTATTTTTGACGTGTGTTCTTTGCTTATTTTACTAAATTTAGTTATACTTTTATTATTAAAAATGTATATGTAATAAGACACACATGTTTAATTAAATGTTTACATTTTACATCAAGCATACAGGGTGTCCGGAAATTCCGTTCGTATTTTTTAAGGGCTGATTCTACACAAAAACATAATGAAATAAATATAGTGCTAACTATAGTAGTGTAGAACAATTGGAGCAACGAGTGATAGAAAAGTGTCAATACATATATACAAAACAAAGAAGGTATTTTTGCAAGAGTGAGAGAATCCATGAGAAATCGTTTAAACAGTTGTATTGATATGGCTGGAAGCCATTTTAAACATTTGATTTAAGTTTGGCTGTTCTCACGTAAGTTAAAACGTTACTCTAATACTTTTTATTAAAAAGCACCTTAAATAAATATAGTTTTTTTATATTTTTCGGATCACTCTCACTCTACAACTATTAGTCTGGCAAAATTTTCCAGGTATACCTTTTTTATGTGAGAAATATCAGGCTATCCTAATTTGAAATTAGAAAGTTACAAATAAAAATAGGGCCAAATTAAATTGGGTACGCGCCTGTTCGCGCCCCACCGCTTAAAATTTTAATTATGCAGTTGGTGTCGATTCTTGCTTTTACCGAGAATAACTCGCCTACCAAATATCATAGCTTTATTTAACAGGATCCCCAAGATAAAAAAATTTTTTGAACACCATCTTCAAAGGGCCATAACGCCCTTAGGAGTCATTTCCAGACATATGTTCATGTACCAGCAAATTAGAAATATCCCATAAATGTCATTAAGTGTTTATGGCAATAGCATATGTTAGTCGGTTTCCCTAAGTCACTAAAGATTATTTTTAATAGGTTCAAGAAATGCAAAACGAAGGGGCTTATTTATGTTTCTGTAAATTTATCGTCTCATAGACAAACATATTGCCCTGAGAAAATCCGTTGGGGTAGGTAAATCACAAGACGTTATCAACTAAAAATACCATAAAATGTTTATAGCCTGAAACTTAAAACTTTTCAGAATCTAGACAAGGGTTCTCACACTAGAGAAGACACATATGTTATCCATAAAAATTTGTTATGATTAAAACAGAATTGTCAAATAAAAGGAGACAAAGGAAAGAATTTTTAATATAATATGTACTGTTTATAATATTTTTAATGGTATTTACAATAATTATAATGCAGAAAGACATAGAAAAGAGACTAGAAACATTAAATACACCTGTAACTACATATCATAGACCTAGGAATGTTTTCCCTTAAAATCAAAGACCAAGTTCATTTTTGTTTATATTTTTATGTCGATATCGTAAGTATTGAAGATTAAGGTCGGACTGACCAGTTGTTTTATTAAACGTTTTGTTTATTGTGAATTAAAGGGAAATTCTTATTTTATTCTAAAACCAGGAAGGTAACGCCATCTAGAGCTTTAAACTTAAACTATAGAAAAGACTACCCGTATGTCGGTAACACCCTAACCAATAGAATTGAGGTAATGTTTATTAAAGGGATGCTGCCTAGACCGTAATACCAACCCTAATTGGTCTTGTGTTTTTATGTTACAATGGGTTCAATATTTTATTGGAACCTTTGAGAATTTTAAGTAATTTTATGACAATATTGGGGGTGGCTTTTGAAGGACAGCCCTTCTCCAAAAGTCATAATAGGAAGTTTTATAAAATTGAAAAGTCAGTCTGTCTACAATGTTGGTTAGTTAAAAGTCTGCCTTTAATGTTAGTTAGTTAAAAGTCTGCCTATAATGTTAGTTAGTAGAAAGTCTGTCTATAATGTCTGTTAGGTAAAAATCTGCCTCTAATTTTCTTTACTTTTAAGTCTGCCTATAATGTTAGTTAGTTAAAAGTCTACCACTATTTTTCCGATAGTTTTAAGTCTGTCTATAGTTTTCAATAGAGTAAGTTTTGTTAATTAGTTAAATAATAGTTTCACTATGTCTTTCTCTGATTTCGGTTAAGTCTTGCTTTAACCTTTTTTAAGTGAAAATTTAAGCCTTCTTATAGTTTTTATGTTAACCCGCACAATGCTTTTCTTTAGAGTTCGGTTGATTTTCTAAGTTTTCATTTTAACTTTTTACTTTTATTTTTATTTTATATCATTCTCATATTTTTATACATTTTTAGTTACGACGACGAAACGTCTGCAAAATTCCGCAAGGAATACGAATGACCAACGGATATACTCCCGGAATGACACCTCAACACATTCATCTATCCGTGAAACTGTACGAACTAACATATATATATATATATATATATATATATATATATATATATATATATATATATATATATATAAAGGTGGGAGTAGTCGTGACTGACTAGTTAAGAAAAAATATTCAACCAGGAGGTTATTGGGGATGCAGATGACTGCATCCCCAATAACCTCCTGGTTTTGAATATTTTATATATATATATATATATATAAATATACATATATATATATATATATATATATATATATATATATATATATATATATATATATATATATATATATATATATATATATATATATATATATATATATATAAATAGAAAAAAGTAAAATTTTGTATCTTTCGCCCTTAAAGTAATAAACATTGTTTAAGGTAAAGGCCACGTATAAACCAAATTTGTTCCAAACTAAACGGAAATCCGAAAAAATATCTTAAGAAAATGCAGAGGCGTATCATTTATTCTATTTAAACGCATATGGTCAAATATCTTTTGATGCATAGAATACGTTTTTTAAATGTCTTAAAATATTTAAATCAATAAAAAATTGTTATAAAAATAAACGATTATTTTTCTTATATAGGTTGCCAAGTTTATAGTTTTCGCCCATGGTTTTTTGTTTTTGTTCTCCTGTCAATTACTGAAAGATGGCATCATGCTTCTTTTGATATGAATACAAAAACGACTAGGTATGGTCAATTATCTAAAACATGATTTAACCAATATTGTCAAACTTAGCACAGAAGGGGAACTGGACATTCAAAAGTAATAAATTGCATTTTTGCGATGTTCCAAGATATTTTTAAAAATCAAGAAAAGGGGATCAGGTTTTAAGCAATTAAATCGGCAGGGTTGTCTTCGCGGCCGCCTTTGCTAGCTTTCCTTTATAATATGCCGCATGATGCAGAATTGGGAACGTGGATATATCACATTAATGTGCATTGTTTTATGTATTTAATTGTTTTCTGTTACTTGCGGTTTTATTAGGGAAGCCCATGATGCTAAATGAGGATTTACTGGAGCGTCATAGAGACCTATTGGGTTGCAAATCTTAGATGATGAGAAGAAAAAATGTTATATAATGTATACCTTTTTATCGGTGGGGAAAGCGGCTATTGACGTTAAAATATGTCAAAAAAATACTATTATTATTTTGGCTTGTGGAAATCGTTCGGGTTACATCGTATTATATATTTTATGTTATTCCTGAATTATTTTCTTCAAAATTAAAAAAAAACATGTTCAAAAATGTTAAACTGACATTTTTTTTAATAGCCCTCTGTTTCCTTTACGTCACTCTCAAGTTGTCAGATAAGTGGAATATACACTCTTTAGCATATCATCTTAATCTGACGCGCTCGACAATTTCTGATGGATATATTTTCGTTTTTTATGATCGGCCCTGTATACGAAGTTCATATTTGGTGGAGGTACTTACCCGGGTACAAGCTATCCTACGGTATATTAATGTGCCGCGCTGTAGTAAATCCCGAAATCCTCTCTTGGGCTTTCCTACCATTTAGCCGGAAACAACCTTAACCTTCTTATTTTAAACGATATTAAAATTAATATTAACAAGTGACATTCTGAGTACCATGATACTTCATCTGCTATTTTTTGGTATCTAACTTCGTTATATTTTAAGTTTTTAATCTTAATTTCCATAAATACCATAAATGGGCAAATTTTGGACCAAGTAGTCACGGAAAAATAATGGTGAAATTTTATTACTTTTTGTAGCCACTTCAAACTAGTCTAAAATTTGTAATATCGTAATTATGATTTTAAACTCTACCCTCTAGGCTTACTTAATTAGATATTTAGGCTATAACAGCTAAAGACAGTTGCTATGGCTAAGAAATAATTAAATTTCTTAGCACAGGCATTCATCATGTAAATACTACTTTTTTATTGAGATCTGGTTACATATATTTATCTTTCTTAAAATTACATTTATCTGAATGTTACTGGCTCTTGAACTATTTTCATAGAAATAACACGTGCGGGTAGCGGACATCAGTAGATCATAAAAATTTACATTTTTGTTTTTTTATTTTTAAGGAGCGCCGAATATACAAGCTTAGACTGCTTTTGTAGTAAAAGCATTATTATTATTTATAACATATTTTGCAAAGCGGTCCTTCTCAAAGAAGGCCCATGGTATGAAGATATTTATTTGCTATAAAATTTAAAATATTTTCATTAATTGAATATTACAAAGTTAAATACTGGAATAATTTTGAGCCTCGGTTGTTCCTGGCTCAGGGACTATTATATAAAAGGCGCCGCAATCTTTTACAGCGCCGCACCAATAGAGACACCTGCATCATACCTCATATCATAAAGAAAAGTTAGCAAAACCCTGCCGATTTAATTGCTTAAAACTTTTATGTGATTTTCTCTTTTCAAAGAGAACCGAATTTGCGATTCTAAACTGTTTTTACTATACACTTAAGAAAAATTTACATTTTGTAGCCTCGTAGATGACTGATGCAATTTATTATTTGATGGTTGCATTTTAAGTTTTAAACTATGCAGAACTTTAAATAAATAATAAAAAGTTTTCCATCCGACTAAAACTTACTTGGGCACACTGAATTTAGAGTTGCTTCGTTTTTAAGATAAAGGGCGTTAAACATTGAAAACAAAATATATATTTTATAAATATCTTCAATATCCTTAAACTCAAATTTAGTTTAAAATTCGAATATTTCTTTCACGTAATAAGCCGCATATGTAGCCCTAACTACTAGGTTAAAATATTAAATCAAGTGAAGTCTTAGAGGGCACTACAGCCCATATTTAGAGAAACAGTACACCCCTGACCTTTCTTGCTTAGTTTTTATATTTGTCTTTTTCAAATAAGCACTTAAAATACGTAGGAATACTTTTTTCCTTAATAATATTAATTGCAGGGCCCACTAAGCGCCACTAAACCAGATAATTTTAACTTAGTTAATGCTAAATTAGCATTTTAATACTTTAAAAACTGTACTACACTCTAACCAAATTAATTTAAAGAGATTAAGGATATTTACAAAATTTTAACTTTTTTTATGTTATTGGGTATCTTTTTTATAAAACCGTATTCATGAGATATAGATACATACATTGCAAGTCTAACAAATTGGTAAGCAAAAAAGCAAAGGTTTAACCGATCGGATAGAACTTAGGGACGTGCTTTAATTGGTCGATTTCAAAGGTTTGTTCAAAATTGACCTATTAGAAAACGTTTAATCCGATCGGTTAAAGCGAATTCAGTATAACGATGTACATGTACTCATGTACTACGGTCAAAAATGGCCTAACATATTTTGTCTGTATTAATAAAAAGTCAGTAAACACAAAAAACAAAATAATACAATAATAAAATTCAAAAAGTTGTCAGCATATTTAAAATAAAAGAAGTAAACATATAAACTCTGTGTAGCAGTGTTTAGTTATTAAAAGCATTTTTCAGTTAAAACAACTCACAACAACAGCAAACAAAGCAACCTTTGCTATGGAAAAAAAATCTTGAAAAGCTGAATGAAACGGTAAATGACGATTTTCTTTTTTAATACAAATTTTGTTCTTTAGTTTTACAGTGTATATTTGTTTTATGAAAACAAAAAAATACCATGATTTTTGTTTTCTTTGTTGTTGATTTACAAAAGGAATAAATATTTTACGTGTTTGTAAATAATTAAATACTAAGAAGTTGCATGAAAAAGTTGAATAATTTTAAATAAAAACTATTTAGTGATATAGTTTTAAAGACTTTTGTTGTAAAGCGTGTACTTTTTATCATAGTGTAACTGTTGCAGGCAAATGGTTATTTTGGACCAATGCCTTCTGCCTAGGCAAATACCTTTTGCCTAGGCAAATGATGTATTTATATTCTTAAATACTATTTGCCTGGGAAAATGCTATTTGCCTAGTTTAATAAGTTTTGATTCCATTAGCCTAAGCAATTTTTAGTCAAATGGAAATTGAAATATTTGCATAACCTGACGGTCATGCAAAACTGTCACATTGAGGGGTCATGGTTAGTTCTGGTTAGTTAAATATATTTTTTAAATTTTATAATAAAGAAAATAAAAAAGATTTAATTAGTAATACTTAACCATGACCCCCAATGTGACAGTTTTGCATGACCATCTATAGCGCTTAGAATCGATCAAATTACACGTGCTTTTGCTTTTTATTGTAGTCTGCAAAACATACTGTACGCCTAATATGGTATTAAATAAACATCACAGTCATTTGCCTAAAAGAATCTTGGCAAATGCATTTACCTAGGCAAATGGCTTTTAAATAAAAGTTATTTTTATGAAATTATTTGCCCAGGCAGAAGGCATTTGCCTAGGCAGAAGCCATTTGCCTAAATAACCATTTGTTTTAAGTACACAATAACATAACTAACAATAACAAAGTAAAAATTATACAAGGTGATTTCTGTATCTATAGATGCAATATAAAAAATGGGTTAAAAATATCAAGTTGATACAAAAGCCCTTAAAATATACTAATCAAAAATTGTCTTAAAATTTTTAAAAAGGTTAAAATATACTATTTAATCTGAAAATTTAAAACCAAAGCAATTTCTAATAAAATGCCTGAAAAATAAATATATAAGTATATAAATGTTTTCTTTTTTAATACGCCTATTACTCCAGAAGTTATGACTTGTCAAACAGTTAATGTTAAATAATATAGTGTATGCTAATTTAGTGCTAAATCAAGAATATTGTACAAAAAGAAGGAAAAATATGGGAAAAATAGGATTAGTTTAAACTTGAACTTTGATGACGAATATCTTGAAAACAAAACGTTTTTAACCAAACATTTTTTTATTTATGTAAACTGATTTTAGAACGCTGTTCGTCACAAAATATTGTTGGCCACCGGTACAGAGATTTGACACTTTTCGCTCGCCGCTTCAGCTTGTTATCGTAGTCGAGGCCTAACAACTAAAATCGTTTATAAAAATACAGTTATTATGAAAATCGCTTAGTACTACTCAGAACCAAAATATTAACATGGTATTGCTATTAAAAGTTTGTATTTTTTCACTTTTATTCTAGGGCATTAAATAAGGGCCGTAGGAAAGGGTAAGACTTACTGATTAAAATGCTTCCAATTTTGGTTTGCCATAACATTAGTTAACAAACTGGCTGTAGTTTTAAAAAGGAACCTAAACTAAAAAAAATTAGCCCTGATTATGTGTCCTTTATTGTTTCTATTAGAGGGTCCTGTTCACCAAGTTTAGAGTTTTGTATATTTAATTTTCTGGACATTTTATAGGGCGTGCCATCGTTATATTATTAAAAACAAAACTAAAGTTAAATTTGTTACAAAAAGACCTAAAAACTCCTTTTAAAATTTTTAACGAAAAATATGAAAAACTCCAAACTCGTTTAACAGCGCCCTCTAGTGAGAGCAACAAATACCAAAACGACATAATTATTTAAAAAAAAATGAATCGACTTATGAAAAGTAAGTAAAAGTCACTAAAAAGTTAAAAATACAAAAAAAGAAGTCGGGTAATAGCTTATTGCATAAAACTAGAAAATCTTTTGTTTATTTAGTTATTAACACTGAGTAATTAAGCACATATTTCATTACCCGACTTCTTTTATTTATTAATATTTTTTATTTTTTTAGTTTCTTATTATTACAATTAAATTAGTAAATATTCACAAAAAAACTACTAGTACCCCTTTTAGCTTCTATCGACTTATAAGCTTTTAACAGCAATAGAGGTTTATTTAAGGAATTAAAAAAAAACTAACCAGAACTAATCATGACCCCCACCTATAATCTGTCTTTAGTTCCTTATATTGTCTATCAAAGCTTATAAATCGATACACAGGGGGCTGCAATAAATCGATACACATGGGGCTGCAGCTAACTGCTTGTAGATTGGCAGAATACTTTCAAAAGCTTATTAATCGATACACGCGGGGCTGCAACAAATCGATACACACAGGGCTGCAACTATCTGCTTGTCTTTTAGTTCGGTGAAAAGGGTTAATTTTACCCCAAGGTTGTCGATTCTGAATGCGCCCTTGATTTTTCCTACGTATGGCAGAAAGAAAAAAATAGGTCTAGTACCTTTCTTTATGGCGCGACTTTATTTTTTTATGAGATCACCGCAACAAACATCAGAGTAATCGCGTAATATACATATAAAAAACAACATACGTGGCGAATTGAGAACCTCCTCGTTTTTGAAGTCGGTTAAAAAAAACATACAGGTGAATTGTGAACCTCCTTCTTCTGGTCGGTAAAAAGTGTAAATTTTACCCTAAGGTTGTCGATTCTAAATACTCCCCTGATCTCTTTTTTTGGTTTCTAGAGTCAGCTTTGCCGCAAAAAACTGGAGTCTGCCTTGCCGAAAAAATTAGTCTAGTACCTTATTCTCTCGTGATCCTGGCTTTGTTTTTTATGTGGCCACCGCGAAAGTGCACTCTTTCAAATAAAAAAGAATTTTTAAAATTGGCCCACAAACGGCAGAGTATTCGCGTAACATACAAAAAAAACATACGCGACGAATTAAGAACCTCGCCGTTTTTAAAGTCGGTTAAAAAGGCTTCTCCCTAAAACGGAACCCAGTTTATTAAGTTCTTTTAGGGCAAACTAAAATTTTAAGCACAGCCTTTATTGTACGCATAACAACAAACAAATAGTGTCAAAAAATGCAGAATTTTAATTGCAATACCCTAGTAAGATTTTTGTTTAAAGTTATACTGGGCTGTTTTTAAGACAATTGTATTTCTATACACATCTAAAGCTGTTTCTTTTTCTAGCAGTATATATTTTTTTTAATATCCTAGTACCATTATTCTCTTAGATATGCTGCCTATCCAACTTTAATAAAACACCTTGTATATATGTGGTGATTATAGGTCAGTGCACAAACCAAGTATTAAAATACAAAGGCTAGCTAACTTTGCGCAGCGGATTTTGCGGTTTAATTCACCTGAGCATCCGGCCAACAAGGAAGCTTAAAATAAAGGTTTACCCATATTGCATATATGACGATAATGACTATGTTTTTGGGTTGGCTATTTAAAAAAACGTTTACCTTTTTAAAGCAATTATGAAGAACAATGAAATTTTGTGCTGCTTTTATAAAATTTAATTTTCTTTAGATACACTACAAAGAGTTGCCATGGGTTGTTTTAAAAGCAAATAAAAGAATATATATTTGCTTTCTACAAAGAAGAACCTGTTAAATTAATAAATAAAAGAAATAATTTTTCATTTTGCCAGAAAAAAAAAAAAATTTAAAATTAAAAAAACGGCTACTTTTGAAATTACTTGCAGGCTGTTCAGCGGCGGTGGTACAAGAAATGGACGCAAGTTGTAAACTTGATATTTATATTTATAAAACTGCTGTATATTTTGTAAACAACTTGTTCAAATTGCGGACAATATGACTTATGTTGGCAGGCTTTTAGATAATTCTGAGCAAAAATCGGGTTATAAAAACAGATGGACGGAAATATGGCGGTTAAGTTCTTTACAATTCTTCCGAGTGTTTTGATTTTCAAAATATAAGTAGACAAAGTTAAAATTATTGAATATTTTGTTTTATTTCAGTAAAATTGGTCACTTGGGTAGGCTTTAATATAATATTACTAAAAAGATAATTGAATATTATACAGTGCTTGTCTAAAGTCAGGACCCCCTTCTAACTTTTAAATTGTTTGGTAATTTTCTATTAAAAATTAAGGACTTTATTAAGACAACAAAACGACAACGACAAAAAGGCGCGCTTGTGGCTGCTCCGGTTGTATCGGCAGCGTCGATCTCCGGAGTTAAGCAGTGAAGTGCGCGCCCATAACTTAGATGGGTGACCGGCGTTGTCGGTTTTGGGCAACGGCACGCGGTGTTCTGCTCGGGGTGAACGAACGGACCGAGCAACAACCATCCAAGTTATGGAATGAATGGTGTGTGAATAGGAAGGAGTAGGGGTCAAGGTACAATAAGCCTTCAGGCTGCAGTGCACTACCTAGGGGGCGGTCGTCGGGCCTGGGTGGGATGACCTCGAAAGGGCGAAAAAAAAAGACAACATAAACCAAATTTTAGACAAAAATAACAGATATAAATGTCAAACTGACAGCAAGCCGCCATTTTGAAATGGAAAAATTTAATGGAAAGGGGGTCTTGTGGCACATCGTTTTAAAGCCCTTGACAAGCTCTTTCTAATTCCAGAATATAAAGTAAATACCTTTACCTCCCAAAAATGGCGGTACTTTGAAAATTACCTGAATACTTGATTTGGATGGCCATATTTCCAAAACTAATATAGGTAGATATACCTAATGTAGTATTTTCCTAAAGGTCTTTTAGATAACTTTTTAATGGTAATATAATATACAGGGTGCGTCATTAAAAAATCTATACATTTTGTCCTGCCCTGTATAGTTAATAGTATTACCAATTTTACCATTAAATACATCCCTAAAAGTGTTTTAAGAAAATACCACATTAAGTATATCTAACTTTATTAGATTCGGAAATACGGCCATTTAAATATGGTACTGAAGTAATTTTCAAGGTACCGCCATTTTGTAGGAGGTAAAGGTGTTGACTTTATATTCTGGGATTATAAAGTACTTGTTAGGAGCTTTAGATTAATGTGCCATAAGACCCCTATCCATTATTTTTTCTTTTCAAAATGGCGCCCAGCTGTCAGTTTGACATTTATATCTGTCATTTTCTGTCTAAAAATTGGTTAATGTTGTCTCACTAAAGTTCATAAATTTTCATAAAAAATACCAAACAATTCAAAAGTTATGAGGGGAGGACCTGAATTTAGACAAGCACTATATAGCGTTCGCACCATATAGAAAACCTTTTTATTATTAATTTCACGACAAAAAGTTATTCTTTATAAAAAGTTCTGCATGGTTTAAATCCTATAACGCAATCATAGGATATTATTTTTTTGCAGTGGTATACGAGGTATGTCAAAAAATGTGGATTTTGCTCAGGAGGAAAGTACCCTTATTTCTCATAATATCGAAAATTTTAATAGGGGAAAATGTTTTGGATTAAAAATCCCATTGAAATAAGCAAATGTTTTTTTAAAGCAAACACTTTTTAACATTTTTTCGATATAAGACGCTTTCTTTACATATTACGTTTTAAAATAGGTATGCACTAATGTACAAAAATTTGGAAAAAAATCTTAACGCATAAAAAATTGATAAAAATGTTTTTTTTTTGAAAATTAACAAGTTTTCATATTTAAATGTTATTTTTCTTTCAAACATCTTTTCTATATATATATATATATTTTAATAATATAAAAGATAAGGGTACTTTCCAGTGTGAGTAAAATTTATATTTTTTGACATACCAAGGATACCAAGGCAGAAAATAAATATTTGGTGATTGCATTTTAGGTTTTAGGCCATGCAGAACTTTTTATATAGTATAAGTTTTTCTGGCAAAATTAATTTTAATATTTAATATTAAAAGCTTTTCATATGGTCCAAACTTAAGTGGACACGCTGTATAAAAAGGCCTACTGGTACCTGTTTTGTACCATCGCTACTTATAAATTATATATTTTATTTTTATTTTATTTTTATTAACAGATAATATTTTTTTTTTCGATTGTTTCATATAAATATGGAAGAATTTTATAGGAACATAGAACATTGGTATGAAATAGAAGAACCATTACAATTTTATATTAATTCTAAGGTAGATATCTTAGATATTGAAAAGGAATTACAGCCTAAATCTATGTATATTATTGCATTTTTAAATTCTAAAATAGGTTTTTAAGACAGCGATAAGATGGTAATTTGCTTGCAGAAAAAAATGTATCGTACAATATTGCACGGTTCTAAAATAACAGTAAAATACTAAGAGTTCTTAGTATGATCCCATATTTCTAAACCTAATCCTCCGCCTATATTTACAGAAAACTTTGACTTGTCAGATTTTATAAGGAATATAAGAAATCCCACATTTTCTATATTTTTAAGCTATTAAAAAATAAATATTTTACTTGCTTGATTTTTGATTTCTAAGTAAACAATGTCTTTTTTCGCTTGTGGCTTGGTGGTATAAAAAGTGTACCACCCCATAAAAGGTTATATAATAAAAAAGAAGAAAGTATACACAAAACATTCTCAAACTATTCCGCTCCACTGGGGCATTTTTTTCTTGGTTTTTCCTGCTCCTCAAAGTGTTTAAGTTATAAAAACAATATTGCAAAGGATAAAAACACAATACTATAGGTATGGTAATTACCAGAGTTGGGTTATATTCAAATACTTAGTGTTCTAAATAGTATTCAGAATTTTTGCCGGTATTTGAATAGTATTCGAATACATTTGTGGGTTTGGTATTCGGTATTCGGAAGAATACTTTTTTGGTTTGTTTTCAGGATTCTGTATTCGAATACTTTAGAAGTATTCGACGAATACTTTTTATCAGTATTCGAATACCGGCGTCCCGAGTATTCGAATACCGAAATGTATAAGCAGTATTCGAATACCAAAATTGTCATGATTAGAATACCAAGACACATCGACCAGTGTGGATTTTTTCGTAAGGCCCTTTTTTTTGCTCTTTAATCATAGGTTTTTTTAATAGTATTTGAATCTTTTCGTTTTCCGTATTCGAATACCGATTCCGGGTGTTCATGAATACCGAGTATTCGAATACTTTCTTTCTTCCAAGTATTCAAATATTCGGTATTCGAATACTTTCCGTTATTCGTATTAGTATTTGAATACCGATTTTCAGTATTCGACCCAAATCTGGTAATTACCAATAAAATATTTTATATACAACAGTTAATTAATAATTGTGGGTGTGTTCATATTAAAGCGGAAATAAACAATAAGGCCGGCTTGGCGCTATTATAGCACCTTAATATTACAGTAATATTAACCTTAAGGTCTAATTATAAATGGTTTAAAAAAGTCTGATTAGAAATGTTTTTAGGGTAAATTGAAGCCTAAGGGTCTGTTTATATTAAAACGGTGAAAAACGATGAGAGTAGCTTGGCGCAATATAGGTCTGCTTCTGTTACGTCCCGCCGCTGTCTTATTGTTTATGGCCGTTACAACAAAAACACACCTTAAAAGGCTGATTTACTTTTTTAAGGTACTTTACTTTAAACTTAGCATTTGAAGTTAAAACTAAATTCTAAGCGTTTTTAATTTTGGGTGTGTTCTATTTTCACTTTTTTCTTATTGTATTTTAGTTTTTTAAATTTCTCGCCAAACCGCTGTTTATTATAGGAAACGTAGGGGCAATCGGCATGGTACTGGGTAAACGACCGCCAGCGACATTGTTCAAATATAAGAAGAAAACCGCCCTCCGAGGATTTTATCTATTTACGTGTATGAAAACCACCGAAAAGGTAATAGTATATTGTGCAACAAGTTTCGAAAAGACTCTTTGCACAGAAGTATGACGTTTGTCATAAGTTATACGAGTGTGCCAGAGTCAGTTTCAAACGTGTTGCACACGATACTTATTCTACGGTTGCGGAAATTAAGGATTAATATGTGACTTTTTTTTTTTACATTTAACAGGACTGTGTGAAAATTTGTCATACGCCATGTGAAACGTTTTCACACGCTTATGTCAAAACTAAATAACAGAAAATAAAATATTATATATACTAGTGGACATGTGAAAAATTTTTACACAGTAGTATTATACATCATGTGAAATTAGCCATTTTCAGATCCTGTTTGACGTGCGTTTTTAGACACTTTTCATAGCAGTCGTAAAAAATTAATTTGTCATTACCGGCAGTTTTTACTTATTTTAATGGTAGAAGCCGTCGTTCAACGGCTATAAATATAAAAACCAATTAAAAGCGCCAAGCAATAGTTAACCTATCCTTTAATTATTCATTCTGCCGTACCATTAGCGTTTACTTTAATTGTAGTTTTCTGTAAGATATTTAATTTTTATTTATCAATAAACAACAATAAAACTGAGAAACCCGTTTGACACTTTCGAGGATTTTGTCAAAAATTAAGTATTCTATAGATTTTTTTAAATAAAAGTTATCCTATACAACAAATAAAATATTACTTTGGTAAATGTATTCTTTAATATTGGTATTTGTCTTTAAAATTATATTATCTTTTAAGATATCCAGGGAACGAGAAAAGTGTGATTTTTAGAAATAAATTTTTGTTCGTCCCCTGCATATCTTAGAAATAGAAAATTTCCTGCAGATTTAAAGTTGCTTTCTTCCCAAATACATGTATACTTAAATTGATAATACTTTAGGTTTCGTTCTATGAAACAATAAGTTTTTTCTTTTCGCTTAAATACTTGTTTTTTTAATACATTGTTCTTTTGAATACCTATTTAGAACTTCGACAAATTCTTAGTGGGTGTCAAACATGCCTTCAAGTTTTTTTGTTATTGATCGATTAAAAATATAATTATTAATAATAAAACCATTAGAAAACCATACGCTTACGACAAAGCAAAATGAATAATTAAGGTAAGAATAACTATAATCCAGCGCACTATGGTTTCTGCGACCCAATTTTGTGGTCAAAAATCCATTTTTTCAAATTAATAAAATAGTAATGTTGGTTGTTTACATGGAAAGCAGATACATCATTGTTTAAAAAGTAGTGTGTTTATTCTTGATTTGTTTTTCTTTCTTGTGATACAGGAAGCTGAATTTAGTACCTCTCACATATTAATCAGTAGCCGTAAATAAATCGTTAAGTAACGTCAAAAGTTGTAAGTGTGGTGCTAATCTGTTTAATCATATTTTTAAAGAAAATATATTTTTTTATTAACTACTAAATATGTGTTTTAAAAAAATATGTATTTGATGGAACATTTACTAATAATTTTTTAAAATATTTGATTTCTGTAAGGTTGAGAAAAAAAGGCTGCATTTGGCGGCAATATATTTCACATTATTTTGTTAAGTCTTTATTTGTGATTATTATTTTACATTCTTTACTTGCGATTATTTGCTACCCTGGAAAAAATAAGTAGTGTGTCTAAGATAAGGATCCTAAACATGGGAATCTCAGTACCTATTGGAGATACAGCTTGGGTTAAATTAGGAAAAAGTTGTGTTTTTTAAAGCTTATTTACACGCCGTTTAAAAATTTGAAAAATGTTCATGGCCTGCTGAGATATTTGGCAAAAACGAAAATTTGACTATATCGATTTTATTTTTTTCTGACTTTATTTGAAGAGATAAAAAACACTAATAACACTTTTTTATTGGCACTTTTTAGCTACTACATGATGGTATTTTTAGATTTTATACCCGACGTTTCGTTTTCAAGAAACCATCATCAACTCGACAAGCAGGGTAATAAGGACAAATACTATTTTATAATGATATTAAATTATGTTACAGATACGGTAACAGGTATTAACGTCCAAGCATTTGTTTGCAAGGCCTACTTGAAAATAACTTTAAAAAAATAGAAAAAATGCAATTTTCTTTTAACCTAAAAATTAAAATATGACATGTGATACATCGTTGAATTTGTAATAAAAAATGGGATCAGATACAGGGGTTCTTTTTTCGAGCCATATAAAAAAATAAAGTTGATGATGATTTCTTGAAAACGAAACGTCGGGTATAAAGTCTAAAAATACCATCATGTAGTAGCTAAAAAGTGCCAATGAAAAAGTGTTATTAGTTTTTTATATCTCTTTAAATAAAGTCAGAAAAAAAATAAAAATAAAATCGAAATAGTTAAATTTTCGTTTTTGCCAAATATCTCAGCAGGCCATGAAAAATTTTCAAGTTTCTAAACGGCATGTAAATAAGCTTTAAAAAACACAACTTTTTCTAATTTAGCCTAAGCTGTATCTCCAATAGGTACTGAGATTCCCATGCTTAGGATCCTTATCTTGGCCACACTGTATATTTTTTTACAGATATGCACTATTTTAATAAAGAGCACCTCTTGGAATTGTGGTTGTAGGAAGGCGATAAAACGAAAAGTTTTTAAAAATTATTTGATTACCTAAATTAAAGATCGAAATAAACATTAACTCATCTAATGAACCAGATATCTGACAAAAATTTGTCGCCTCTGCCCCAATTTTGTAGAAAGATGGTGCCAAGCAGCACAAAACAAGTGGTATGTTCAAAATTAAAATTCTGCTTGGTTGAGAAAACAGATTGTTATTGTATTTGATTTATCTACACTGTCAACATCTTGTGGACCCAAGTTATCATTTCAGGAAAAATCGGAAAGAACTAAGGAAAGCAACGCAATTGTGTAATAAGACACATCATTAATAATAAAAGCTGCGGCCATAGCGGCCTGCCGACATGGGCCACTCGATTTAGCATCACTTTTAAAAGAAGTAAAACTCTTTGCTAGCTCGCAAAAATAATAAAAATGCTAAGCTTCCTAAAAGAAAATTAAAATACCCTGTCGAAGAAGCGTTGGAGCTTATTTTAAATTTAGAATCAAATTCAAACAAGAGCAATAGGTACCATAATATTCGATATGGTGCTATTTCATACAACTGTAATATACAGGGTGACCGGTAATTAATAATTTACTAAGAAATTATAGATTCCTTATGCCAAATTGTTAAGATCTAACCAAAGACCTACAACCCAAAGTTGGTAATACCAAAAATATAGGGCATCAAAGTAAAAAAATATATTTGAATTTATTTTGATAAGTGTTTATACGTTTTAAATATTGTAATAAAACACGGTATTTAAGAGTTTTTTGACATTAGCTTTTAAGATCAAGTATTAGGTAACTTTTTGTGAAAGCAGAAGGCCGATACCTACACTACTTGTGCTACCCTGTATGTACCATCTGAGTATAGCAATTTAGTACCCTATACTTTGTACACAAACAAGGTGTACTTTGTAAGAATCGGTAAAAGCAACACTTTCCAAAATATTTGCCTTAAAATTGTTCAGTACAACCGAAACTCCAACTGCCACATCATATACGAATGGTTTAATGTCGGAATTTTGGGCAAATATCTCGAAAACGGTTGCTCAGAGCCATTATTATAAAGTATACCTTTTTGTGTAAAAGCATAGAGAGTTTATATGTTTACTTAGAAAGTACATACAGAGTGGCACAAAAAGTTGTATATTTTTATAGCAATTTAAAGTAGGGTAGGTAGCGCCCTCTAGCTTAACAAAAAATATTATCAAATTTAAATAGTTCATGTCAACAAACCTTAAATAAAAAGTTTAATCAAAATATTTAAAAAGTATTAAAAATTAACCAAATAAATTGGTTTTCTTTTCTCTTTGACACCTTGTATATTGTGTAAAGGTGAAAGTTGAGTTTTTATATAATTATTATTATTGGTTTAGAAAAAAAACAATTTATTAATTTTGTCCAAAAATAGGCTCCCAGAAACCATAGTGCAGAGGTTTGTATTAGTTTTTATAAGCATAGCCATCGACCGGCGGCATCTACCGAGAGAATATGTAAAAACAGTCAGGTATTATAAAATAATTTAGATTTTTAAAAGTTTTTATATCCGTAAATAGATTAAACCGCCGGACGGCGTTTTTTTCTAGTTAAACAGGCGGTTGCTTAGCTAATGCCATTATACATCATATTTTTAAAAGTTTTACAAGCCCCCTTACGAAACACTAAAATTATTTGATTTATCTATTACCTTTAACTATAATTAACATAACAATAATTATTGAAGTTGCAATTAACTAATTGCAAGTCCTTTAATTACTTAGATCAAGTGGTCAGAAATTACCGAATAGCTTAGTCAGTTCAGTATATTTACATGATTCTCCCTATTATGTTATATTATTTACTGGAATATTCTATACAGGTGATCAGATAATTTAATTAGTTACAGAGGAAATTTTAAGCCAAGGTAATAATTAAAAGCACTTAAACACAATTTATTATAAAGGCTTGTATGTCTATAACGTTGTTTAGTGTAGTATGATTTAATTACTTATTCAACTGCCTTACCAAATCTAGTTTTGTTCTTACTTTTATTTTTAATACTTTATAAATAAATAAAATAAGCAATTTGCAAGATTGTGTGTGTTTTATATTTTTTTCTAAAGTATTTTATATATAGCGTGCAGATTTGTATAAAAGGTTGGATTAGCCTCAAGCATGAGATTTTTATTTTTCTTTGTACCGATATTTGGGTCGGGTCGATCCCAGGCCCAGTATAATTTCTTTTATTATTTGTTTTTTGTTTGCTATTTGCTTTTTAAACGGCATATATTTGTGTATAACTAAAAGGACATTAGTATAGGAAATAAAAGGTCAAAAAAGGTAAAAACTCGTAATTCTTTGGTTCGGCATGGATTTAATTGAAATGTTCACAAAATGCAGGGAATAGCCAAAGGATTAAAATCAATTTTGAACCGAAGGGCGCCAAAACCTTTGGGGTGGTTGCCAGTTCGAAGGTGATTTTTTTAATTACTTTTTAATCAACGATATTCATTGAAAAATTATTTTTAAGCAAAAAATCTTCAACACATTTTTTGTAAAACTTATATTTTTAAGTTGTTCGCGATTTAAACATACAACTTTTGAACGAAAAATACGACGTTTTTAATTGTTTTTTGCATGTAACTCGAAAGTTATGCATTTCATTAAAAAAAGAACTGTAAAAAGCAAAAGTGTAGCTTTAAAAAATAATAATTTCTTTGTTAAATTTTTGTACGATCTATATTAACCTAGATACAACGTGTTAAAAGTTGGCTTTTATCGAGAAATAAAATATTTGGCGGATTTAAAGTCCAATAACGAAAAATGCTGTATTTTCTTAGAAACACACGTCATTTTTTTTATTTTAGAAAAAATAGGTCTTTAACATAAAAATTTAGTCAGTTATAGTCAAGATACGGTAAGTACCTATTTTTTCTACACAAAAATCAATTAAAACTACCCTCTTATTAAAATTGACCTTAATTTTTTACAATTTTTTTATACATATATTGTTAATGGGTCTTAAAAGTTTGACCCATTTAGAAGCCTAATTTCAAAACAAAATATGTAGATTATTATACTCAAATAGGCTATTCAAATTATAAAAAAAAATTTAATGAATCTTCTTCATTGTTATTAATAGAATAGAAAGTTTTTATTAGAAACGGTTTGGTAAGGTCTTTTTAAGAGCTACAAGGCTCTGTAAAGAAAATCCTTTAAGATCCCTTGATTTCAAAAGGGCATGGGTTTAAAGGGCTCGAAAAAGGTAATGCTCGTTCGTAAATAGAGGCTTTAAACAGCTATGTCTCGCCAAATATGCACTATACAAAAATCTACGCATAGAGAAATATTAATAAATAAATAAACTGCAAAAAATAATTTAATATTTTTTTCTATTTCTAATATTTTCGGATTTATTTTTTAAAAATGGTGAAAAGAACAAAATTGAGTTCTCTGGAATAAGGCTTTTATATTGATCAAACTTTTTGCTGTAATAACAATACATGCATAAACAGAATTGCAGAGAAATAAAGGTCAATTTTAATTAGGGGGTAGTTGAAGGGTTGTTTTCATAGATTTTGTGTACAAAAATAGGTACTGACCTTATTTTTATCATAATGCACTTATTTTGATACTAAAGACTCATTTATTTAAAAAAACAGTTTTAATTATGGTATGTGTAAAAAATATTCTAAAAGTTTTTCCCTGAAAATTTAAATTTTTCCTGTTTTGGTTAGTTCTGGTTAAACTTTGAATCTATCAAATTTTATATTTGATGAAAAAAGCTAACAATTAACTTGACGTATCTTAGTTCGTATTAGCTACAATTTTGCTCTTTACACTTCTTTTTTAAATAAAATGCCTAACTTTCGGAGTAATTTGCAAAAACCCATTAAAAACGTCGTTTTTTTAACGTAATAAAAGAATTTTACCCCCAATTCGTCGACTTTTTAACGTAATAAAAAATATCACCCCCAGGGATTTGGTGTTCTTCGGTTCAATATAGATTTTTGATTTTATTTTCTATCTTTTGTTTAAATTTAAATTAAATATATGCAGGACCCAAGAATTGCAAGGTAGAATCCTTTATTTACATGAACAGAAGTTTTTTGAGTCTAAAAAATAATAAAAATGTTAAGGGATACCAAATGTCGTTTGCCGTTTGTTTTTTATTTCCATAATGTTCTCACATATTTTTAATTTAACATAAGGTTATTTTATCACCTAAATTGGAGCGTAAAAATAAACCAAAAGAGTCAGAAAGTAATAAAAATACAACCAATTAAAATAATTGGCCAGTGACTAAAGTTTGTATATTTTATTTCTTTTTATTCTAAATAGAGGCATTTTCTTAGTTTTATTTACTCCGGCCCAATATAGATAAATTATTCTACTAAATTGGCTAATTTAAATGATTGAAATTACCAGCAATTATTCCATGCAATAATAAAATAAAATGTTTTTGTTCTAAATATTATTGTTTATACAACACTAAATGTATTTACTCTATAAATATACAAGTTGTCTCTAAAATGTGCAAAAATATAACTATTAGAAATTAAGGATTGTTTTGAAAAAAGCCCATATGTCACTTTTTTTTAATGGACTACATTCCTGGACAAAAAAAACGGAAAGAAATAAAATTTTGTTCAAGTTAAATCCTAAAAACCTTTTTGTTTTCTTGACAGCTTTTAATAATATTTTCGTCAGTTGTAGCTTCTTTCATCAAAATTATTCAATATATGGTGATTGCAAAAACTTTTATAGGATTAAGTGTTATACAGAAGAGTTAAAAATGTTGCATTTTGTCCAAATTTTCGAACGGCCAGTCGGATAATTTAACATCACACTTATTTATCAGTGAATTGGATTTTAAAGCCCCAAAAGAAAATAAAAAAAACAATTACTTAATTATTATGGTCGTAATATACGCTATATTGCAAATATATTAAGGAAAGTTAAGATTTTGATTACCGCATTTATGAAACTAATAAAGATAACTATGACTAGTATAAAGCTTATTCTGGAATAAATGAAAAATGAACTTAATAGAATGAGAAGTATTAACAAAAACAGAACTAAAAACGTGGAAATAAATTACATAAACAAAGTTTTTATGGTAAACAGTTTAATAGTAGTTAAAGCTAAAAAATAATTCGATAAGTCCTAGGTACCAGATCGCACCAATTTTCTCATAAATCTGGGGTATTGATCAGATTAATACCAAAATCGTTGCCTAACGATATTATTATTTTATATAATTTTAATATATATATATATATATATATATATATATATATATATATATATATATATATATATATATATATTTCTTAAAGCTCTTTTAAAGGTCTTTTAATGGTGATACTGGTAGTAATATACAGGGTAGAAGAAAAAGTACATATTTTTTTATTTAAGAACCCTGTATATTATTTTACCATTAAAAGATCTTTAAACGAGCTTTAAGAAAATACCACATTAAGTACATCTAACTTTATTAGTTTCGGAAATATGGCCATCCAAATCAGGTATTTAGGTAATTTTTAAAGTACCGCCAATTTGTAATAGGTGAAGATATTGACTTCATATTCTAGGGTTATAAAGTACTCGTCAGGAGCTTTAAAATGATGTATCACTCGACCCGCCTTCTCATTTAAGAATTTTGGGGTGGTGGCCCTGGTGGTTAAGGGGTTAAAGGGGCGCCGTCCAATTTTTTGTAAAAACGTTCCCCTCAATAAATATCTTGACGTGTTTCGGCGATTTTCTCAAATCTGTCTCGTTTCGAAGATAACTTGAGTGGAAAGTTTCTAAATGAACACCCTGTATATGTCGCAGACAAATGGTTATTTTAGGCTAATGGCTTCTGCCAAGGCAAGAGCCTTTTGCCTGGGCAAATGGTAAACTTTTTTTAATGCTATTTGCCTACTCAAAAAGCATATCATACTATTTGTGTAAGCAATTTTTTGGAAAATGGAAATAAAACTATTTGTATAAATAGACAAACATGCAAAACTTTCACATTGGGGTTGTTCTGGTTAGTTAAATCTTTTTTTATTATATTTCTTAATAAAGCAATTAAAAAAATTTTAACTAACCAAAACTAACCATGACCGCTCCAATGTGACAGTTTCGAACCAATTAAATTACACGTGCTTTTGCTTTTTACTGTAGTCTGCAAAACACACTGTACGCAGGGTACGCCTAATATGTTATCAAATATAGCACAGTCATTTGCCAGACAAAAGGCATTTGCCTAGGCAGAAGCCATTTGTCTTAACCAACCAGTAGCTTGCGACATATATAACTTATAAGACACATCACTTTGAGTCACTTGAAGAACTGATAAAAAGCCATAAATTATTTTAAAAAATAATATTAGTTAAGAATTTGTTATAAATGAAATTAATAAAAATGTGACTTATACAGGGTGTCCCACCAGGAACTGCTGCGACCGATTTCTTAAAAAGTACGCTTTGGAAAATTTTGAAATTTTTGTAACAATATAAAGTCAGTGGGGGACATAGAACTTAAATATTTTAACAGCTCTACCACCTCCGGTTATACCGGAAGTTAATGTCAACTTATTTTAAATGGAAAATATTATTTATTAATTATTTTTAATATTCTGCGTAAAATACTAAACATAATTTATGTTTAATGTTCTATACCTAAATTCAACCAAGTTTGACTTTTTTCAAATTTTATGTCAAAAATGACGTTTGCAAGCCATTACATAACCATCAATTTAAGTCTTTAATATGAGTTGGGGTTAAGTTCCTTGTAAAGAAAGAACTTCTTTAGTAGACTGTATCGATATTTTTACAATTAATAAAGACAGAGGGGTCAAAAATAATCGTTAAAAATTATACCGACAAGAACCTTAAAAAACATTTTTTTAATGGAAGCCCTTATCTTTTATTACCTTATCCTATTGGGCATTAAAAATAAGGCTAAGTTTGTCTATTTTAAAATTTATAGTTTTAGAAATATTAACTATTTAATATGTATCTTTTCTAACAATGCATTTAAGTACGGGTAGGTACGGTGTAGTTGTCAAGGCCAACTAGAAGCAAAACTAAGCCGTATTTAAAAACATTGTTAGAATAGATAAATATTAAATTGTTATTATTTCAAAACTATACATTTTTAAAATATACATCCCTTTACAAACTTATCCTTATTTTTGATGCTTAATAGATAGGTAAAAAGATAGGGGTTTCCTTTTAAAAAATTGACTTTTAAGGTTTTTGTCGTAATAATTTTTAGCGATTATTTTTGATCACTCTGTATTTATTAATTAAGAAAATATCAATACAGTCTGCTAAAGTAGTTCTTTCTTTACGAGAAACCCAACCCCAACTTATATTAAAGGCTTTTTTTAGAGGAAATTGATAGTTAGGTATGTAATGGGTTGCAAACATAATTTTTGACATAAAATATAAAATAAGTCAAAAACGGTTAGACTTAGGTATAGAACATTATACATAAATTATGTTAAGAATTTTAAGCAGAATCTAAAAAATAAATAATATATAGGGTGTTTCATGGTGGGAATGTTTGTATGTCCCCCACTGACTTTATATTTTCACCAAATTTTTATAATATTTCAAAGCTTACTTTTCGAGAAATCGATCGCAGCAATTCCCGGTGAAACACCCTGTAAAAGACTTGAATTTTCATATATGTTTTCTGTTGTTTACCAGGGATAGAGTGATTTCGCGCTTGGGCAAATAAAAGATTATTGACTCATGCACTCTTTCTAAGAAGGGCTATAACTTACAATAGGTAGCTGGATAAAGGTTTTATTTTGGGACAATTTTGTACCACCTCAAAAATACCCCGGTAAAATATTTTTGCTAAAAAAATAGTATACGATAAAAAATTATTTAAATTTGATATCTTTGATACATTCAAATATCAATGAAATATCATGCTTTAAACCACAATTTTGCGTGCTCATTACTATGCAGCCAATTTAAATAAGATATAAATAGCATATGTGTTTTTACAATAGACGATAATTTATCATGTTTAAATTAGATCGATCGAATGAACAATTTCCTAAAAACAGTCATACATAACAGTAATACATAAATGAGGGTTAAATAATGATACAATTTATACTATGTGTTTATGTAAAACCAAAAGTTATGAAATACTAAAAATTAAAAAAAAACAGTAGTGGTTTTAAAAACCAGACAATTTTTTTTATAGATAACATGTATTTGCTTTTATAAAATATACAGGGTTTTAAGAAAGTAACATAATTCTGAAAAATCTAGTGACTTAAGCCTTCTAGAAAAGAAAAATAGTTTTAAACGAAGGGTGTTTCGTTTAGTCGTGGTTAACCAAAGTTAACTTTTTTAAATGGAACGTATATAAAACGAATCAATTTTATCTATCGGTATAATCTAAAAACATTTTGTATAAGATAGAATTTGGTTTTTAAATGGAACGTATATAAAACAAATCAATTTTATCTATTGGTATCTAAGGGGTCTAAGGAAGAATTTAAGGTGGTCCGTGAAGCCCCGCACACTTAAGTAAATTTGAATATTGTAAAGTGTCAGTAACATATCAGCCCCTGATAAAAACGACGGTAACTTCTTAAATCTATTATTTATATAAAAACATGCTAAATGTTTGGAAAAGTTAACGTTTTTAGTAAAAAAACGTGTGTTTTTACGAATCTACCAATGGCCGGAGTTGCGAATAGGTTGGATAACGCCAAATAATTTATATATTTTGTATTTAAATTTTTCAATTAAATAAGACATTTTTAAATTATTTAAACCATATAACTTTTTATCTAATCTATTATGCGTTCTGGACCTTTCGATTCCTTTATATACTAAAATTATGGGCAAAAAGGTAGCATCCAACAAAAAAAAAAAACATTTTTAACTTATTACCAATAAAAATAAACCAGTTAAAAAACAAAATTTTTATTACTTACAGAAACTTAAATATCTTTACAGCTAAATTGCAAAAACAGGTGTTATGAAAACATTTTAACATATTGAAATGGGTAACTCCTTGAGTAGTGTAAAGACATACTCAATAATTTTTTTGTTATATTCAAACATTTTTTAAATTTGTCAAAAATAACTTTTTTACATGCCGGCAACTACCCTGGTCAGGTAAACCTAAAATATTTGTTAAACAGCTGTTTAGAAATGACATCTTACCTGCGATTTTGCCAAATATCTTTAATATGCTTAAAACTTTGCATTAACAGAAGTAAAGGTAAAATAACCTTGTTTTTGTATCTAACGTACTCGTTTTAAAATAAGTTAGTTTAAATGTAGGAAATTTTAACAATTAAACTTTAAGCACTGGCCCATTTATTTAATAGGTTGATTATTTGGTTTTAAAAACTGTAACAAAATATCAATTAAAAAGTGCTATACATTTAGAATATATGTCCTTTATTAGACAACTCAAACAAAAACGTTTGTTGTTTGACTAAAATTTTTACACCATGATTTTATTAAACACTTTACAATAAACGTTCTTTATTTTTAAAGTAACATATAAACAATTGCATGGATTAACCACAAGAAGTTCCATAAGCTTAAATCTGTTGAACAACCGATACGATACACGAAACTCTTAAAAGTCGTAATATTTCTTTAGCTCCTGTACTTTAAACATTTTATCCATTTTTTTTGCAGTATTACACATTTATTAGGTACATTCCACTAAAAATCAAATAAATACCTCCAAAAAATCGTAATATGTTAAACAATAGCTGTCGTTACGTCAATACTGCGCCATAAATTTAAATATATTAGTCACTTACAACGACAAGTGGCAACATCGGAGAGAGCACGAGGAATGACCTAATGACAGGGCCAGCTGATTGAAGGCACGGAAAGATAATATAGTCTGGTTGCAAAAATTCCCAGAAAGCTGAAAAGTTGCATACACCATTTTTATAAAATTGTAAAAAGTCCCCATCGATCCCATTGTTGCTAAATATTTTCTTCGAGGTAAAAGGATGAAAAAATGGGATTTTTATTTTTTTAGCCAAACAGTTAGTTTTACAATAAAAATATATTAGACAAGAATTGTAGGTCATAAAATTATCTACAAACAAAAAACACTGAATGAAAGCAGTTTAAAATCGCATTGCTCGTTGCTTTCAATAATAAAAGCAATGAGGACTCTTTGACATTCGACATCTATGAAACCGAGCACAAACGCAACGAACCTACCGAGGAAGATCTTATCAAAAATAACGCATAATAAATAGTTAAAATCTTGGTAGGACGCCTAAGGGGAGAATGAAGAGAGGCGTTAAGAACCTTTCATTGCAGAGACTTTCAGGACATGATAGCAAGGCAACACAATTAGAAGGAGAGTGGAACCCAGCAACAAAATAAAAGAAGCAGCTAGTTTGGCAATTTCGTAAATAACATTTATAACAATAACAGGAGACATCAGTCGAGTGCTATTGATTAGATGTCATGAATTAAATTACCAAAAAGCAACAAACTTGAATAAAGAAGATAAACGATTTAAATTTGTAGGTCGAGTGGTATACGGCTAGACTATTTCCTGAAAACGTACATTTAAGCCAAAAACACAGCATTTTACTGATAATAATGTTTGACATTTCCTTTTAATTTTAACAACTAGTTTGAAAGACAGACATTGTTTTGCGGTTAAGCAGTACATGTGGTTTATTTATTTTCCTAAACAAAATTTATCCGAAAAATGGTGCTTTCTGATTGGTCTATTTTCTATTGAGGGAAATAATCACTGAAATACGATCATGTTGGTTTTATTAAGATAGAAGCAGATAGAAGTTTTTCATTAGAAAACCGGAGGTTGCTATGACATTTTGTCAGTGTAAAACACTTTAGTGAAATAATCAGTTACATCTGCTCTACTCTGATACAATTAATTAAAGTAGTAGTTGGCTAAAGTCATTTATTTGTTAAAAAAATTACCAAATTTTTCCAAATTAAAACAATATTTTATAGTTTTTATTGTTTTTCAGATATTAACCCAAACTTTAGATTTTCATGCGTGGACGCCATATTGTATTTTTACATATTTGAAAAGAGCTCTTTAAGAGCTTTTCATTGATGTATCACAAGTCTAGGTTTTCGGTTTGCGTAAGGTCTAAAAACGATAATTTTTGGTTATTTGATAATAGGCTTAGACTAGACTGCGTAATGGCCACCCGGTTTCATACAAAACAAATGATACGCATCCGGAGCGGTATCAACCTTACCACAGCACATTTAAGATTCTTATTGATGAACTTGTTACCCCATGGATCTTTTGTAAAAACAAAATTCAAAATTTATACAAAAAAATAATGCTTTTTGCAAAAATTAATACTTTCTAATAATACCTTAAACTGATAATAATTAAACACAACTGTAAAACAAAAATGTATCAGTAAACAAGAAAATAAAATCAGAGTACATGTCTTCCTCCATGTTCCACACACTTCTCGCATTTTTCCAATACCTTGCGGGTTACTCGGCGTAACGTCTTTCAGTTGGTGAAAGCAAACACATCCCGTACCCTGTGTTCTAGTTCGAGCCTAGTTTCGGGCGGAGAAAACTCGTACACCTCATTTTTTGCGTGTCCCCAAAGGTAAAAATCAGTGGGTGTGATGTCCGGTGATCTAGCTGGCCAAACAATTGGCGCACTATTACGGATTATGTTGTCATTAAAAGTATTTTTAAGAACCTCTATTATTAATTTTTGCAAAAAGCATCACTTTTTTGTATAAGTTTTGAATTTTGCTCTCACAGAAGATCCATAAGGTAACTTCAACACTAAGAATTTTAAATGTCTATGGTTACGTTAATGCCGCTTCGGATGTGTATCAATTGTTTTTTATGGAACGGGGCGGCCATTACGCAGTTTAGCCTAAGCTTAATATAAAAGAAACAAAAATTATCGTTTTTAGAGCTTAAGCAATCTGACCTAGACTTGTGATACATTAATAAAGATCTTAAAGAGCTTTTTTAAAAACGTAAAAATCTAATATGGCGTCCGTATGAAAGTCCAAAGTTTGTGTAAATATCTCAAAAAAAAGTTATAAAAACATTTTTACTTAAATTAAATTTTTCTTTAAAAAGTGTTCCAATAATGTAGTTATGTTAAAACCGTAAAACTGGTAGTTTTACGGTTTAAACTAGTTAGTTTTACTAAAAATGAACTATTTTGGTTTTTCTTAGTTATTTTAAAAACATTTAAAAAAAATCTGAAAGCGGACTTACTTTTGCAATTAAATTGTCTAAAACTTTCCTAATTTAACTAACACTATAGCTCTAAGGGTTTCTTTGTTACCATTACATGTAAGCCCAATTTTGGACACACTGTATACAGGGTACGACAAAAAGTATATATTTTTTAATGCAACACCCTGTATATTGAATCACCAATTAAAAAATTATTTAAAGGGCGTTACAAAAATACCATATTGTCATGGTCTATCTTTTATGGTTTTAAAAATGTGTACAAAAATACAATTATTGGACAATTATTGCCATAATATAATATTATAACCTACCTATATAATAGTGTGCTTGTCTAAAGACAGAACCCCTTCCTAACTTTTAAACTGTTTGGTATTTTTCATAAAAATTTAAAGACTTTCGTACGACCAGAACCCAAATTTTAGGCAAGAAATATCAGAAGTGTCAAAAAAGAGTTGGCGCCGCTTTAAAGAAAAACGTTGTGGCATATTATTTTAAAGCGATTGATAAGTACTTTACAACCACAAAATATAAAGTCAATATCTTTACCAACAATAAAATGGCGGTACTTTGAAAATTACATGAATACCATATTTTTAATGTTTTAATGTTTTTTAAACTTTTTAAAGATCTCCTTATGGTGATATTGGTAATGATCTAATGATATACTGGGTGACACAAAAAGTACATATTTTTTAATGAGAAACCCTTTATATTATATCACCATCTAAAAGATATTTAAAAAACCTTTAGGAAAATACAGCATTTAGTCTTGGAAATATGGCGATCCGAATCAAGTATTCGGGTAGTTTTGGAAGTACCGCCATTTTGTAGTAGGTAAAGGTATTGACTTTATATTTTGAGGTTATAAAGTACTCGTCAGAAGCGGTAAAATAATACAAATACAAACAACTACCCTTTCTATTTTGTTCCTTTTTTTTCAAAATGACACCGAACTCTTTCTTTGACATTTATATCTGTCATTTCTTACCTAAAACTTGGTTTATGTTATCTTACTTAAGTCCTTATTATTATCATGAAAAAATAGCAAACAATTCAAAAGTTAAGACAAGACTTTAGACAAGCAGTGCATATCTAGATTTAAGTGGCCATATTTCCGAAATTATAAAAGGCAGATATATTAAATGTGGTATTTTTGTAAAGCTTTTAAAGGATCTTTTTAAAGGTGGTATAATATACAGGGTGTCCCATTTTAAATAAGTTTATCTCTTCATTTTTCTTTAGTTTTTGATGTTTGTTTGTTTCTTTTTTATGCTTAAAAGATAATAGATAAAAAAGCGTAAAACGAAAAAATTTTCGCAAAAAAATATTATTTTTTTGTAAATAATCAAAATTGCATTTTTAAAAGTAGGTAGTTTTACTCCTTAACATCTTTTTTATAACAATTTTTAATATTAGCAAAAATACAGATACTTTACTCGTAAGCAAAAACTCCATTTTTGGCCAAACCTCGTAGATGATGATACAATTTGATATTTGATAGTTACTTTTTATGTTTTGTACTATAAAGAACTCTTTATAGAAAATAACTCTTTTCGTAAATAAATATTAAAAAAGTGTCCGATATGACGCCAACTTATGTAGACACCTTGTAGGATTTTTAAATTTAATATTTTCCCTAAATAAAAAAAAGTTTAACATGCTTTTCCTTTAACTAAAACATTAAAAAATAATATTTTTCAAATTTTAGCAGCCTAAAAGTTAAACTAAGTTAAACAATAAAGTTCTTTAAAAGTTTCTTATTTAAAACAGCAGGTAAATAATTACCAAACATCTATTTTACTTGTTAAACTTAACATTTAGACAGTTTGCTTGTTGTAAAATATTTTTTTAAAGAAAGTTCAAGAATACCCTTTTGTTTACTAAGTTTCTTAATAAACTAGCTTTTAAGAATATAAAAGTTTTAATTAAGGTACATGCATAGGCTAAATTTTGCAGTTATTTAAGTTGGGCACTTTTAAACTGAATGCAGTTTATTTTATACTTATAAATAAAAAAATATATTTATATTTCTTTTAGGTGAAAAGGGTTTATTGTGATTATACAAGGAAATTTACAATTTTTTTTTAAATTTAAACAACATTTTGCTAGAATAATTCTGTAGTATCTGTATCGTTTATCTGAATTTCTTTTTCAGTCAAAGATATACAGGGTACGACAAAAAGTTTTTTTTAATTAAACATATATCTTTAATGGTTTTGGAAATATAACCACATAAAATTTACTTTTATTCTTTAGATTTGGATTACCATATGTATACCTAAAACTAATGAAGATAGATACATATAACATATATCAAATTAAGTTATTTTTAAAGCTCTTTAAATCTATAACAGTATTTTTAATAAGTGATATAATATAAGGTACAGGGTCTTTCATAAAAAAACTTTTTGTCTTACCCTGTATATTAAAAAAATAAAATAAAATATAATTATTGATTTAGAAATTACGAAACCAACCCAACAAATTTATTTGTTTGTGCTATAAAAAAATAAAAAAAAATAATAGAGATGTAAATTTATAACTTGACACCCGGTACACCTTACCTCATTTATATTTATACTTAGAAATATTCTTTACTCAAAGACAATTTTCTCGAAAATTATTTGTTTTATTACAATAATGCAATACCAAATATTTGATTTTTTTATGGCCCACTTGTTGATGTTTAGCGTTTAGCGTTTCCCTTCTAAATTTACTTACCCCTCCCCTTTTAAATTGGGCTTTTACTTTTTTAAACAAACAATAAATTTACTACATTTAGTAACAGGAATGTGTGAGATAAATTGAATAAATACATTTTGGGACATATGTATGTTTTAAGGACAAACATGTATTATTTTGACTTTAAATACACGCTATTAAAATATTTATACTAAATTTTAAAGCATCCCCATAAACCCTTTTTTATTAATTTTAGACTTTTCATACCATCTTAAATATTTACATTGCTTACATATTTTTTTTAATAATACCAGGCTAAATCTTCGGACCTTTGGTTTATTGAATTTGGATTTACATATTTAATAAATTTATTCTACGATAAGTAGAAACCAAAACCATAAGGTAAGAGTTTTGAAGTCGAATTTAGTAAATAATTTATTACCACTGATACGTCAATAATTATATTTATTAAAAAATAGTAATAGGAGTTTGGCCATAAAAAACTGTTTTTATTATTTTATTTTGTTTCCAAATTTAGTTTACGCCATTACTAAATTATAATTTTTGTCACTTTTGTGAAAAAAGAAAAAATATGATACAGGATAAAAAATTAACTCGGTTTATAATAAAAATTCTTTTGTGTAATTAGTTTCAAAATTTTTACAAATAATAAAACTTTAACCATTGTAATCAGTTGTTTAATTAAACTAAATATTTTTAATTAAAATATTACCTATTAAACTTAATTTAATTACAGTTTAATTAGTAAATCCACACATAACAGTTTGTTTACAAACTCAATATGGCGTAATGCATTTGTGTACCCAGTTTGGCTTCATTGGAAGGACAGTTGTTTACTAACAGTGGGTTAAATTCCTTTGAAAGCAGAAATTGAATTTTTAACTAGCAAATTTTACTATGGGCACTTTAAATTGACAAAGGCACCTGAACAAAAAATTATTACATTGGTTTAAAAGTAATTTACAATAGTTACCACAAGAAAAAATGTATTTTAAAAAGTAACTAACCGTAGTTACTTACTAGGTATACAGGGTTTTTCAGAAATATGGGATCAAACTTCAAGGTGTAAAACCTAATGTTATTTTATGAAAAAAGTTTTTTAAATATTTGTCCGGAATTGCTACCTTACTAAGATACAGGGCGTTAAAATTTAAGAAAATAAAATAGTTTTTTTTAAATATTTTTTATGCTTAGGGCGATTTAAATGGCCGATCCAAATCGGCCTAAGCATATTAGAAATATTTAGAAAAACAGTTTTTTTCTTAAATTTTAACGCCTTTATTTCAGTAAGGAAGCAACTTGGGACATATGTTTATAGGAACTCTTTTTCATAAAATAACATAAGAAATCACAACTTAAGCTTGGATTTCATAGTTCTGAAACACCCTGTATATTATCAATAGAAAGTGCCCAAAGTATAGAGCAGTCAATAAATTATAAATAAAAAATAAAATTATTTACCATCTAAATTTAGGTATTTATTTGGGTACACGCCAAAATAAAATTAAAAATACTAAAAAACCAAAAAAATATTAAACAAGTAAAAAGATAATTAAAAATCGACGTTTCGGTGGCAAATCTGCCACCGTTGTCAAGATAAATGTAATAAAAATAATAAAAATAAAAACTTACTATTATTTAGGTTTTAAAATTCACTATTTTCTGTTTTTTTGGGATATTCTGAAAATCTGAAAACTTTGACATTAAATGTCAAAACATGTTTGTTTGGTTATAGTGTCATAGTGACATAGATAACTGGTTGCTAGTGTATTGATTGTTTATTTTACAAAAGGTGAATAGTTAGTTAATTTTTAGTCTTCCTGAAGATACTTCAGTATCAAGCAAAGGCAACCAAGTGTTATTTAAATTAACTGAAATTGATGCTACACAATTATCTTTATTTAATAATATATACACTTTCTTTGATTTTGCGTTTTTAGAACAAGTTTCCTTTGCTAAAATCTCGAAGCATCCCAGTTTATTCTATGATTGTTATCAAATGCGTGTTGGCAGATTTTTGATTTATGAAATTCTGTGTTTTTAATGTATGATCTGTGTTCTTTTATGCGTTTGGCTAATGGTCTACGAGTTCACCTATATAAAATTATTGCATTCGCAGGTATTTTATAAATGACATTTTTGTATTTTCATTTCAAGTTGTATGGTTTTGTTTTGTTAATCGAGATCTGAGTTGTGTTTTGTGTTTTAAAGATTGTGCATTAAATTTATGCCTCTTCGTTGAATCTTGTTGGATAGTCGGGAATGTACGGTAAAATAAATTTGCAATAGAGTCCATTTACAGAGTTTTGTCTTATAACTGGAGTTTCAAATTCAAGGATGAATTATTTATAAAATCAAGAGGATAATTATTTATGAATTAAAATATTTTTAAATAATCTTTTTCAATATTTATATTTTGATTAGAACAAATGACTTTAATTCTATCAAATAGACTTTTTACAACTCCCTTTTTAACCATTATTGGGTGATTTGAGTTAAAATTTAAGTATCTATTTGTATGTGTAGGTTTTCTGTAGATTTTTGTTTCAAAATTGTTTAAATCTTTTTTATTAAAATGTCAAAGAAATGGTAGTTGTGAGTTGTTTTCTTTTCTAACGTAAACTTAATTGTTGGTTCTTGTGTATTAATGTGTGTTAAAAGATTATTTAAACAGTGTTCGTCATGTTGGTATATAGAAAAAATGTCATCTATATATCTCCACCAAACTAAAGGTTTATATTGATAATTTTCTACAAAATTTGATTCAAAGTTTTCCATAAAAATATTACTTAATAAAAGGTGATAAAGGTGAACCCATAGCCATGCCAGAGGTTTGTTTATAAAAATCAGTGTTATATTGAAAATATGTTGTTTTGACACAAAGTTAAAAGTTCAAGAATAGTGTTTATATATTTTGAAGCATTTTTACACAAATGTAGGGACAATAATATCATTCCGAAAGGTTTAAAGCTAGCTTAGAGCACCATACACTAATCACAGAGTTAACAATATTTTAGAAAGAGCAAGCTCAGCCATTTATTATTGGGCAGAAGATTACAATTTCATAGACATAATAAAATTAATGTATTAAAAGAAATTGATAATTTAAAATCTATTTTGAAACAATCAAATTCATATTTTTGATTTTAATCATATATGTAATTGTGTTTAAAATAGTTTAAGGTTCACCAGAAAAATTAGACTTAGAGGTGTCTAGCGTAGTAATAATGATAATGATTAATAAAACTGTAGTTAACTTAACTAAGAGAACTAGCTTGCCTTGAAAAACGCGTTCTTTCCAAAGAGGCTGAATTTTGCAATTCACTCAAACAGTTTCAAGCCGTGACATTATTTCGTGCATTGAGAAGCATGTCAAAACACCAATAGAACATCTAAGATGATGTTAAATTGAAGCAAAAGATCAGTAAGTTAGAAAACGCATTTAAAGATTAGACAGAAGTTTAACTCGAGTGAACAAAAGCATTTTACAATCATTAAAAGGAGACAGTTCCATGAAAATTCTTCCTGAGAGATAAAGGAAACGCAACAGGTTATATTAGATTAGTAATGACATATGATGATAAAATAAGTCATCTATTTAAATGGTGGTGATTCTCAAAAATGAACAATGACACTACTGGATGTATTGAACAGACTAGTTAATAATATGCTTAAAAGAAACACAAGAACTCTTTTACAGATAATGAAAGATCTAAACTGACTCCCTCACAACGGTAAAACACCACATTTTTACCCGAGTTCCAAAACACACATAAACCTAATATGCATTAAGAACGTCCCCTATGAGTAGGTTGTGTAGACTCACACTTTCTCATCCATTAGCTTAAGTTTTACTTACCATTTTGGAATCCTTTGGGCAAACATATTCAGGTTCTTATACAACCAATTCTAACATTTCTTCGAGAAATTATCAGAAACATAGATATTGATTCCCAAATAATACACTGGGCATAGTTTTGATGTTGTTAGTTTTATTCACAAATGTCCCAGTGAATAAAACATTAAATATTGTTAGAAATAAATTAGAAAATGATGTTACATCTTGGCGAGAAAGAACAAGAATTAAGCATCAGCTTACCTATTCGTGAACTTTCAACTTTTTGTGTCAAAGACAACCTTTTTTTCAATGTAACACTGATTTTTATAAACAAACCTCTGTAGCATGGCTATGGGTTCCGCCTTTATCCTACCTTTATTAAGTAATATTTTTATGGAAAACTTTTTGAGATCAAATTTTGTAGAAATTACTATCAATATAAACACTTTGGTTTGGTGGAGATATATAGATGACGTTTTTCTGTAACGCGAACATGACAGACCGTGTTTAAATAATTTTTTACACACATTGTACCACAAGACAACAATTAAGTTCACGTTAGAAAAGAAAACAACTCACAGCTACCATTTCTTGACATTTTGATAAAAAAGATTTAAAACAATTTTGAGAGCAAAGTCCACAGAAAAACCTACACATACAAATACAGATGCTTAGAGATTTCAACTCGAATCGCTTAGCCAATGGTTAAAGAGGAGTTAGTAAAAGTCTATTTGATGGAAATTAAAGTCATTTGTTCTAATCTAAAAATATAAATATTGAAAAAAGATTATTTAAAAAATATTTTCAATTCAAAATAATTATCCTCTTGATTTTATAAATGAATTGATTCCTTGAATTTGAAACTCCAGTTATAAGACAAAATCAAAATAGACCTATTACAAATTTATTTTTACCATACATTCCCGGACTATCAAATAAAATTCAACGAATAGGGCATAAATTTAATATTCGCACAATCTTTAAAACACAAAACACAATCAGATCTCAATTAACAAAAACAAAACCATACAACTTAAATGAAAATACAAAAATGTCATTTATAAAATACCTTGCGAATGCAATAAGTTTTATATAGGTGAAACTTGTAGACCATTAGCCAAACGCATAAAGAACACAGATCATACATTAAAAACACAGAATTTCATAAATCAAAAATCTGCCAACACGCATTTGATAACAATCATAGAATAAACTGGGATGCTTCGAGCATTTTAGCAAAGGAAACTTGTTCTAAAAACGCAAAATCAAAGAAAGTGCGTATATATTATTAAATAAAGATAATTGTGTAGCATCAATTTCAGTTAATTTAAATAACACTTGGTTGCCTTTGCTTGATACTGAAGTATCTTCAGGAAGACTAAAAATTAACTAACTATTCACCTTTTTGTAAAATAAACAATCAATACACCAGCAACCAGTTATCTATGTCACTATGACACTATAACCAAACAAACATGTTTTGACATTTAATGTCAAAGTTTTTCAGATTTTCAGAATATCCCAAAAAAACAGAAAAATAGTGAATTTTAAAACCTAAATAATAGTAAGTTTTTTATTTTATTATTTTTATTACATTTATCTTGACAACGGTGGCAGATTTGCCACCGAAACGTCGATTTTTAATTATCTTTTTACTTGTTTAATATTTTTTGGTTTTTTAGTACTTTCAATTTTATTTTGGCGTGTACCCAAAATAAATACCATCTATTAAATCTTTACTTACTTTAAATATACCACTTTTTAAATAAGATGTTTACAGCGGCAACTCATTTAACTTCTAAATTAATACATTCAAATAAATTTAATGTTTAAGGTATTAAAACTTAAGTTTTGTTTGATTAATATATCAATTAAACAGCGTGTCTACTTAAGTTCGCACCATATGAAAAACTTTTTATTAATAATTTTACGAAAAAAGTTTTTTATTATATAGAAATTCTGCATATTTTTAAGACCCAAAATGGAATCTTTAGATATTTATTTTTGGCAGTGGCATGTTAAAAAATATTAATTTTGCTAAAGAGAAAAGTACCTCTAATTTTTAAATTATCGAAAATTTTTATTTGGGATATTTAAGATTAAAAATAATATTTAAATATGCATCATTATTCAATTAAAACAAAATAATAAAAAAATTCCCGCGAGGAAAGAGCGCTTTGCTGTTTTGACAGTTCTAAAGCTTTCTTTACATATAAGATTTCTAAATAAATATGCACTTGGGTACAAACTTAAATTTTAACCGTTAACGCAAAAAAAAATATTTTAAAAAATTCTTAAACAAAATTTGCGTATTTAAATTTAATATTTAATTTTAAACATGTTTTCTTTTATAAAAATGTTCAATTTTATAAAAAAATAAGGGTACTTTCTTCCTGACCATAATTCAAATTTTTTGACAACCTCGTACACCACTGCTAAAAATGTATATCTAATGATTGCCTTTTAGGTTTTAGCCCAGGCAAAACTTTAAAAAAATATATCTAAAATTATCGTAAAATTATTAATACCAAGGTTTTGTATATGGTGCGAACTTAGGTAGACAAGCTGTATATTGTCCTAAATGGTGTTTAAAAATATGCATGTGCAGTGACCGCCATAAATATTGAACCATATGGAAAAGTTTTTTTTATTTTTACAAAACGCTTAAAAGTCTAAATAAATAATGGCGTATACGGAAAGCTACAAATAAAGAAAATTACTCTCATTTTTTAAATTTACAAAACAACATTATTCGTAAAACCACTATTAAAAAACCAAAATTTGATATATTTTTTTAATTTACTTCGTATAGATATTAGATGAAACTTAATTAACAGTCGTAAATAATTCTTCTTGCCCTTAAATATTAAAAAAAATGTCAAAACTTTGGTATTGTAAAAGCATTACATTTAGTTTACTTTAAAAACAAACGCATATTTTGCTTTTTTTTGTTCAATAAAGCTTAAATTTAAACCACTGTACATTAGTGATGTATGAATATGAATTAATTGTTATGTTATTCTATTACAAAGTTACAAATTAATAGACACCTTATTGAGACTATAGTTGTAAGAAAAAGTTTAAAAAGTTGAAAAAATAATTTTGGACATAATCTAAACAGATAACAAAAACATTAAAATAAATCCTTTAAGTTACATAAAAATATACCAAACGGTTCACAGGTAAGAAGGGGGCGATGGACTGTAGGACCCTACTGTATAATTCGAACTCCAATACTAGGTTTATAAACACTTACAATAATAATTTAAATAAAAGTACTTAAAAATAATTATTCTTTCTTGATGTTATTTGTACGGTCTATTTTAAAAAACTTTAGTGTTTTTGTTTGGAAATTGAAACCTTGCTACTAAAAACATCATAAATTCAAAAATGCACTCCAATTTAAAACGAGCAACTAGCTAACTTTTAATTAGGCAAATCGGTCCATTCAAATTTCGGATAAATGAATTTAGAGTGGCGACCGTTCGTAATTGGGAGAATCCGCGAATAAACTAAAACGTTTCAAAAGCATTTTCCATTAACAGAAATTTAATTACAGTGTTTACTGTAAATATTGAATGTTTTTGCTTTATTCTAATATAATTCGCACATTTTTAAATGGTAAAGTTTGGCCAAATTGCTAATTTTTAATTGTTTATATGGGTATAACTTGATAAATAATATTTTTCAAAAAAATGTTATAAAATTTTGCAAAAATTAAAATAAAATTTTATTTAGTGCAAAAAATATATTTTTCCTTACTATCAAAACAATTGCGATTAAGAAAAAATATGTCCAAAATTCAAGCTACCAACATGTTGTCGTCAGTAATTTTATGCATTAACATGATCCTGCAAAAAATCCATTGATCCGATTTTCGATACGTTGGCGCCCATACGACCTGGTCTATAAGTATTTTTCCTAATAATATAACAGCTTGGGTAAATTTTATTTAAAAAATGCTTTATATATTTATTTATTTTATTTGGGTTACAGACGGGACTAATGTCTCAAAACAGTAACCACTATTTACAATTACAATACAATTTACAATTTATTGTTTTTGATGAAATATGTTTTACTTTATTTAAAAGATTTAAATAAATACATTTAAAAGATTTTTAAAATTTTACTTACTATTTCGTAGAAACTATTAAAAATAAAATAAAAACTTAAATGTTACTTTTTATTGCTGTTTAGATAGGTAGGTTTAAAGTTTTTAACCACACTGTAATAATATATGGCATTTTTTATTATACAGTGTGTCCCGCGTTTATTATATACCCCCTGATATCCTAGTTAAGAAAAATGTGATTTTCTTCCAATTTTGATGGTAATTGTATGTTAGAGAAATGAAGAATTTGGCATAGTGAAAACTTTTATTCGCCATTGGAGTGCGTTCTTTGGGGGTAAAATACCTGATTTTTAGAAAAAAGATATTAGGGCTTTTTCTAGAAGTTGTTTTGCCAGATTTAGAATTAGCATCCCTAAAAACCCCTTTATTCATATTTTTAAAATGTCAAGCGCCAATATATACAGTTTGTCCCAGGATAGGTGTTACAAGAGGACAAATGGACCAAAAATTTTTAAATGTTGAAACGAAATTTTGGGAAAACTGGTCGCCTGGTTAAAAATTATTCCATATGTTTTTTACTTCATTTGGTATTATACAGGGCGAGTTATAACTAAAAATATAAAATATGCTCAGGAGCTAACCAATTTTATTTTGAAAATTCAAACCAAATTGTATAGGTAAATATTGTAGAGAATTAAATTTTATGTTAAAATTTAAAATTAAAGCATAAAAGTGAAAAACTCTTATTGTCAGTTTTTTTATTACGCATTACCACTTAAATAATCGGCAAGAGGGAGCCAAATTTAAAAGAAATTCTAATCATTTTAAATATTTTTCCAACATTCGCCGCTTTTAGCCAAATATTTTAAAAACTGTTAGTGTCTAATGAAAAAAAATAATTTAATTCTTTAACCTAAAATTTTGACAATAAATTTAAATCTCTACAACATTTACTTATACAATAATGTCCTATTTTTAATAATAAATGAACCTAACCCTTGGTGGTTTTTTTTTGGTTATAACTTGACATGTATATTACCAAAATTTTGTTTTTATCAGTTTTGGACCATACAGTTAGTTTTTTTAAAGGATGTTTTTAATTTCCAAAATTTTTGGTCCATTTGTTTTACCTATCCTGGGACACTGTATAATATTTTCCCAATAAAGATTTTTTTACCTCATCCAACATCACACCCCTGGTAAATAAACCTTTTCACCGTACCAAATACTTACTTTT
Organism: Listronotus bonariensis; assembly: GCA_014170235.1. Lineage (NCBI taxonomy): Eukaryota > Metazoa > Arthropoda > Insecta > Coleoptera > Curculionidae > Listronotus > Listronotus bonariensis. The sequence goes on from JACEGR010001454.1 coordinate 60,845, forward strand.
TGACTTAACCATTGACATGCTGTTTGACGATGTAGAAAAAGACTTTTGGAAAAATAACATACAAAAAATAATTGGCGCTTGACATTTTAAAAATGTAAATTAAGAGGTTTTTGGGGATGCTGATTCCAAATGTGACAAACAACAAAATAATAAAATAGGTCCTAATATACTTTTTCTTAAAAATCAAGTCTTTTTACACCCTAAGACCGCAAGCCAATGTTGAATAAAAATTTTTGGCTATGCCAAATACTTAATTTTTCTAATATACAATCACCACCAAAATTTGAGGAAAATCGCTTTATCCATAACTGAAATATCATCATGGAATTATAAAGAGCGGGACACACTGTATAATTATAATCCATAGTATAATTTAGTATAACCGCAGATGCACTATGGTTATAAACTTTAGCAGCAAAAACTGCTATTGACAAAATCAAAAACAAATAAATTGTTAAACTCTATTTTAAAATCGGTGTTTATATTTTGGGTTAAAAATATAGTATTTAAAATATATGCAAATGATATTTAAAATTTATTTGCTAACATTTTAATAACTTTTAAATTGTAAATGTTTAGCACTTTAAATAATAATTTTTTGAGAATAAAAAACCCAAACCTAAAAATTGATTTTACAGAGAGTTATTTTTAATTATATTTATTATATTTTCTCTTATTACTGTATGAAATGCAAAGAAAATAATTTTCACTTGTAATACCACTAGTGCTAAATTTATTTCCGGAAATTTTTCAAGGTCAAGAATATTTTGAAAATATTCGTGGCCGAGAATAAATTTTCGGAATAATTTAGGCACGTGTGGTATTTGGTAAAAAATTCACACCAAGTTTGCTTTAAATAATATTCTTTTAAATTTATTGTTTGTAACTTTGACACGAGCTTAAAATTTTACCATAAAATAAATATTTTTTACCAATTGTAGTTATATTGTTTATTCTTTTATGTTATATATTACTTATATTACTACAGTTGGTAAAAATTTAAATTTTTAAGACCTATAGGTATGTACCTTGCTTTCATTCGCTCTTCACTTATGTCTACCACTTAAGTCCTATGATATTATTTTACTAACTGTAGTTGTATAAAATTGTCATTTAGGGACTTAAAACCTTACATTATTTCATATTATGTTACGTCTGAAATAGTTGTAGTATTTCAGACGTAACATAATGGTATTCGGTAAGAAAATTTCGCACCAAGTTTGTGTTAAATAATTTTCTTTTAAATTAATATTTGTAACTTTGACACGAGCTTTAAAATTTTAGTATAAAATAAATATTTTCCATTTTACCAATTGTAGTTGCAAATATATGTAATTTTAGAGCTTATCATTGTTTATTCTTTTATATTATATATACCTTATATTACTACAGTTGGTAAAAACAGTTTATTTAAATTTTTTAGATCCATACCTTGCTTTTGTTTGCTCCTCACTTATGTCTATTACTTCAGTCTTATGATATTATTTTACTAACTGTAGTTGTTTAAAATTGTCATTTAGGATCTTTACATGATTTTATATTATGTTATGTCTGAAATACTACAACTGGTACAAAATCAAATTTTCTTTAACCATGTATGTGAATGACAGACGTGACGTTAAAACAAATTTAATGATTATGTCAAAAAAATTCCATTATAATTCGCTCCAGGCTACCCCAGGTAGGAGAAAAAAATGTCAGATAAATACTTGTATTGTCATGGTAATGCACCCAAAACTACACCTTTGATTGGTCAAAAAACAGTGGTGTGGAATTATTCAACATATTATTTTAAATAAAATTATGTTGAAAAATGCTTTGTTTTTGAACACAGGGTGTTAAAGTTTTAAGTATTATTTTAATAGGAACTTTCCTACCACTCCAGATATTTCCACAAAATTTAATACACTTTCTTTGGCCATTACATTACATTTTTTACTGTACAACTTAACTTAAAAAAACAAGTTAAAGTCACTAAAAAGTTAAAAATAATAAATAATAAACGAAGTCTGGTAATAACATATGTGCTTAATTACTTAATGTTATTAACTAAATAGACAAAAGATTTTATACTTTTATGCAATCTGCTATCTGCTTTTTTTTATTATAATTTTTTACTTTTTAGTGACTTTTACAATTTTTTGAAGTCGGCTCAATTTTTTAAAAATGATTATTTACTTTACAAACACCAATTATTTTTACTTAAATAATTCTAAAAAATTAAAAATATTTGTATGTTCGAAATCGTCCACTTTTGGACTGAGGTAAGTTGAGTTAAATCGTCATGTTTTGGAATTTAAATTTCAAACATAGTTATTTATTAAAAATATATTAGATATTATATCAGAACATGTGCCCCACGACCTAAAGCATTTATTTAAAAAAGCAGTGAGTTAATTTAAAGCAAACTGCCGGATTTATTTCAATTAGACAATTCTGTTTATAAGCCAAACAAGTAAATTAAAATTGGCTACAATTTCCAATTAAAAAATCCTTTCAATAAACTAAAACCTGCACTGAAAAATCCAATTAGAGGGTGTATTGTTTTGCCTACTATTAATACGATTTTAATTAATTAGGTACAAGTTTATTGTTTTAAAAGGTATTTATATAATTAAAGTTAGGATATTTTGCAAACACGTATATTAAACTATTTAAACTTTTAAAACAAAAGCCATACACAGTGTAGTTCAATAAGTGTGCAACAAATTAAAAACGTTTTTGTTTAAAATTTGTCAGAAAATTTTATTCTGTATAAAAGCTAGTGCATAATCTCGAACTGTATTAAAAGTAGTTAGTTTTATAAAAAGTTAAATAAAATACAAAATGGGTAAAGAAAACAACGTTTGAACATCGGGTTTTCAATTTATTACAAAAAGGTATTTTTTTAAATGGAACACTTTGTATATTATATCACTATTTTAAAGATCTATCAAGGAGCTTTAAAAAGGTTTTCATGTTATTTGATCAATTTTTAATAGTTTCGGAAATATGGACATTCTCGGAAATTTAATAGTAAACTGTCATTTTTAAATAAAACACCCTGTATTTTTCATCACCACTAAATATATATTTAAAAAGCTTTAAGAAAATACCACATTTAATAGGTCTATCTCTTATAGTTTTGGAAATATGGCCATCCACAACTAACAAATAATAGATATTATGATGTCTATTTTATTTTAGACACTAAACTTAGTAGTTATATAGAGCTTGTAGTTCAAGATCCGAATAGGAAGCGACCTTTACGTATCTGTTTACCGGATTAAAACTGTTTTACATCAAAGATAGTATTTAAACACAGCTATTGCCATGGGGTTGCTTAAAAAAATTAGATAAAGGCAATGACCAATTAAAAAAAGTTAGTTTTAAAATTTTTAAGTGACCCTGTTTAATGTTAGTTTTTATTTATTTTTTTTTATTATACTAATATATTAGTACATTTTTTTCTTCGATTTTATAAATAACGCGGTGGTAAATTTTTACATTTTAAACTTAATAAAATGTTTTGCTGCATTCTGTATTATTTAAAAATATACAGGGTGTTCTTTAAAAACATGCTTATATTTAAAGGGGTGATTTTTGGACTCATTTGAAAAAAAAACTTTATATGGACATATGTCCTAAATATCTTAACCTTTAAGATAAGGAGTATTAAAATTTCTAAAATAAAATATCTATTTTTTTAAATATCCTAACTATCCTTTACCCAAATTTGTTAATGACATTAAGAAGGTAATTAATCACTAACTTAATTACATTTAATAGGTCCAGTGGCGCCTTAAGAGGTAATTAAAGGAATATTTCTACCAAAAACGGTACACCACTAACTGTGTAAATGTGTGTAAAATTTAAGATGCTTTTTTAGATTAAGCAAATAAAAACTTTTATGCCCTTAAATTTTTTCGAAACTTGTTTAGTTAAAGAGAAAAAAAAGATAAATTAATTGCATATTTTTAGAACATAAAAGAAGCATTACGGAGTCCTTTTCTTTTAAAAATTTGGTTTTATAATTTTTATTAGCAATTATATCCAGTATACCAGTATAATTGTTTTTAATATTTTTGAAGGTGAAAAAATTTAACACCTTGTATCTCAAAAGTTAAGACGTTTAGGGCATATGTCCATATAAAGTGTATTCTTTAAATAAGTCCAAGAATCACCCCATTAAATATTATCATGTTATTAAAGAACACCTTGTATATTTGAATAACTAGCATACCTAAGTTTTTAAAAATATATATGAGTTGCTATTATACAAGGTGCGTCAAAAATTTAAGAATTATTTTTTTTAATTTATTATGACTTTGACATAATTTTTTTAGGCCACTACTATAATAATACAATTCGTCGAAAAATATAAAAATTCATTGATTTGAAGATTTATACAATGCTATCCAATAAAAAGCCAAATACCTTTTATATTTCTGTTATTTGTACACGAAAAAAACGCCTTTGAATTTTTATTTTTAGGAAAACACATTTTTGTGTCAGACTTTACATGTCCAGGGTTATCCCCTTCTAAAAAAAATACCATTGGCATTATAACAAGATGTGTAATAAATTTTATATAAGCTATAAGAAAGAAAATCTCCTCTTTTTGGTCGGTGAAAAGTTTAAATTTTACCTCAAGGTTGTCGATTTGATCTCTTTTGTTTTGCTTTATTATCTGACATATACCTATTTGTATAAGCATATGCCTACTAGAGTCAGCTTTGCGGCAAAAGCTGCAGTCCGCCTTGCCGAAAAAATAAGTCTAGTACCTTTCTCTCTTGCGATCCTGACTTTGTTTTTTATGAGACCACCATATATTTAAGACAAATATTCTTATAAACATATACGTTATAAAAACTTATTCAAGCAGTTGTTATAAAAATAGATGGCTTTTAAAAATTAATTTTTGTATGACCAGGTCTAAATTACACAGGTTGTTTCAAAATAAGATGCTAATGCTAATTTTAAGGCCCATTTTTGCAATAAACACTTTTAAAATCCAAAGGCAGCAAGGTAAGAAAAGACCAATGGTTATTTAAAAAATACTGTTTTGCAATTGGCGGCTTATTTGAGAAGTTTTGATTAACCAGTAGTTATGTTAATCCAAAGTCAAAGTGTAAGTAAAGTATTGGTTTATCGGTTCTTGCTTTGCTTAACCTATACAAATGTTTATACTTTGTGTTTAAAGTATTTTTAATGAGCTAAAATGGATTTCTATTATGATATAAATGTCAGTAGTGATAAAAAAGTGAGAATACCAAGACTATTTTGTCCCAGGGATGATTATTTTAAAGAATATGATTAGTATTAGTTTTTCTGTAGGTTTGGACTGTAATACGACTACAATAATTATTACAATTTACTTAATAAACACGTTTTTTGCTATCATAGATTTAGTATTTGAACTGTTTTAAATGTATGCAAATAAATAATTAGTTCATTTATATTAACTAGATTCTAACGTAGAAAATAAAAATAAGAGCCAATTTATTTTTATTTTTTAATATTTACAACAGCCTAAAACATAACCGCATGCGATTTTAGCATTACAAAATTGCTTTGGTTGCAAGGATATCAGGCCGGTTTTGCTACCAGCCCAATATGATTACTTAACCATTAACAGAAAAAATTTAAAATACTCTTTAATTTAACTTATATTTAACCAAGAAGTTTCACTTTAGTAACTTAAAAAGCTTACTGGACTTAGTGAAGAAAGGCCTAAAGTGGTATTTAGGGTAGTAAAGTTTAAACAAAAATATGTTTATTTTTACCACTTTTAATAGGGTAATGCATTTAAGAAAAAATTACATAATATTGTTACTTATGCCGTGATAGCGGCTAAGTATTTTGCTTAGCGTAGAAAATGACCGCTGTCGCTTTTCAAACAGCAGATTTAAATAGTTTGACATTTGATATTTAAAATGAAAGCTTGGGTATATTTGTGATAAATATTTGTTTTGCTGATACTTAAATTTTTTTCTAATAACTTTTAAATCCAAGCAATTATTATGGATAATAACAAAGTTGATCCGGATACCCATTTTTTGGTCGTAAATGATGAAGGAAATCCTAATATATAGAAAATAAAATGGTTTTCTCACAAAGAGCTGAAGAACTTCGGTCAATGGCCTTTTAAAATTTTCTTAATAAATTTCTTATTAATAAATAAAAAAATAATATAGTTCTGTTACAAAGTATAAAGGGTAAGTATAATTTAATATGTAAATGTACTATTTCGTAAATTTTAATTGAAACTACCATAGTTTATTAACTATGGTCATAACATTTTTAGATAATTTCTTTGTATATATTCCTCTACGTCCCCAAATAGACTAAATTTTTGGTATTACAGTTACGACTAATTACGGTTATTTATATTATTTACAGCGTGCTTACGTAAGTTAGCGTCATAAGGAAAACTTTTCTATTGTTAATTTTATTAAAATAGTAATTCTTTATATAAAATTCCGCATGTTCCAAAAGCTAAAAAGCAACCATCAGATATCAACTTGTGTGTAATGTAATTTTTGCATAAGAGTAAAATACCTGTGTTCTTGCTAATATCAAAAATTTTTATTAATAAAAGATATTTAGAATTAAAAATTACTTTTAATTATGTAACTTGGTTTTTTTTGTATATACTATAACTTTTCTTCTATTATAACTAACTTTATAACCCTTTAGTCTAATTAACTACTATAATACCGTTTAAGTCTATTTTTATGCACTTCCACATTTTTACCTTCAATGTTTAAAATCAGATTTACACCGTTTTCCTTAACAATCGTATACTCTCCTTTAAACAAAGTGTCCATTTTATTCACTTTACTATTATTTTGTAGCAACACTTTTTCACCTGGCTTAAAACTAATTTCTTTACAGTTTTTATCAAAATTTTCTTTCCGTTTGCATTTTGTCTCTAAAATATTAGCTCTTGCATCATTCTAAGCTTTCTGCAGTCTATACTTAATTTCCATTGGATAATTGTCAAAATTGTACACGGGATCTATGCCGTTTTTAACATTACTTGGAATTATACAAGGCTTTCCAAAGACAAGTTCAAATAGCGTATATTTCGTACTTGTACTTAACAAGAATTCAGTTCCTTGGTCGGTGATAATGTCCCGTGGAATATCATAACGCAATATAAACTTTTCTACGAAAGCTTTAGCTACAGATAATGTTTCATCTGGTAGTGGATAACATTCCACAAATTTAGAAAGATCGCATTGAATTGTCAAAATGGATTTGTTATTTTGCACGTCTTCAGGTAACGGACCTACAAATCTAGAAAAACTCTTTCGAAAGCCGAAGTAGGTGTTGTAGTGATTGTCATTGGTTGTTTAATCATATATGCACGTTTATACCTTTGACAGTCATCACATCGTTTAACAAAAGCTGCGACGTCTTTCTCCAAGTTGGGCCAAAAATAATTTTTTCTAATATTTTTACACATTCGAGTTATACCTGCATGTCCACCGGTAGGTAGCATGTGATAGTCATTTATAATTAAGTTTTTTAATTCATCATTATCAACCCGTTGTTTATCTTTTAAAACTAAAATTTTTAGTGCACTATTTTTGAAAATATGTTTCTCTTTTGTTAAGTCATTTAAAAGTTTTTCTGAACGTTCATTTCTTAAAATAACGATTTCCGGAATATTATTTTCTTTGCAAAATTTTTCCAGATGTCCCAACGAGGTACCTAAGTCATACGTTGGTCGACTATCCTGGATAATATAAATAATTTGCAAATCGACGTCGTATACTATATTATTATTATTTACTATATTTTTCTTTTTATTTCTAGCTAGCTTATTTTTAAAATTAAAGTATTCTGTCCGATAGATTGGGCGCTGTTCTACTAAATTAGCCGGACGTTTAAGTAACTCTACTATAACTGGTTGATCAGGCCTATTATTTATAGAATCACTTTTCACTTCTAAACAATTTTCTTGTTTTTTTATATTGTGCTCGAGTCATTACATTCATAATCCCATTCAGTTTATCATTCATACTTTTCAACTCGTCAACATTTATACACACACGCGATAGAGCATCTAAAGTTACATTCTCAGAACCGGGCACATAATAAACAGAAAATTGGTATTCTTCTAGAACTAATCTAAACTTGGTTAGTCGACTAGATGGATTAGTCATATTAAATAAATATATTAATGGTTTGTGGTTAGTTAATATTTTAAACTTTTTGCCAAATAAGTATGGACGAAAACGTTTTACCGCCCACACTATCGCCAAAAGTTCTTTTTCTATTGTACAATAATTTTTTTAGCACTGTTTAGTGGCCTTGATGCAAACGCTACAGGTTTGTCATTGGAATTTGGCAAAATTGCTCCCAATGCAAATCCGCTAGCATCGGTACGTAAAATAAATTCATGATTTGGTGAAAAATTTGGATACTGTAAAATAGGTGGTTTAACAAGAGAATTTTTTAATTTCTCAAATGATTCCTGACACTCTTTTGACCAATTAAAGGCTACACCTTTCTTAGCTAATCTATTTAACGGATATGCAATTTCAGCAATTTTTTTATAAATTTACGGTAGTAATTATCAAACTCTACAAAACGTTTTGTTTCGTCTCCGCTTTTAGGCGTGGGATATTTCATAACAGCCTTGGTTTTTCAGGATCCGGTGATATACCTTCAGAAGATATTAGATGACCTAAATACAATTTTTTTTTAAATTCGCACTTTTTGGGATTAAGTTTTAAATTTGTAGCTCTAAGTCTGTGCATAACTTTAATTAAATTTTGATTATGATGTTGAAGAGAATTCCCAAAAATGCAAAGGTCATCTAAATAGACAAAACAAGCTTCTTCTTTAAACCGGACATCGCTTTAGTCATGAGTCTTGAAAAAGTGCTAGGACTGATTTTTAAACCCTTTGGTAACCGTTTCATTTGAAATTGACCTTGATTTGTTGTAAAAGATGTCAAAGGTCTACTACTTTCTTCAAGTTCTAATTGAAAATAAGATTGGGCTAACTCCAAATGTGAATAATAAATAGAACTCGAAAGAGAGTCCAAAATGTCAGTAACATTTGGCAGGGGCCATTTTCATCCTGAATTTGCCTATTTAATAATCGGTAATCCATCACAACTCTGTATTTTTTTCACCGTTTGGATAAGCCTTTTTCGGAACTAACAATAGTGGCGAAGAATATTCCGAAATTGATGGTTCAATTATATCTTCTTTTAACATTTTCTTAATTTGGTTATCCAACTCTTGCTTTTGGGAGTGAGGTAACCTATACGGCTAAACATATACGGGAGATGAATTTTCTTTTAACCGAATTTTTTGTTTATATATATATTGGTTACTGTTAAGGGGTCACTGTCTAAATGAAAAATATCTGCGAACTTAGCACATATTTTATCGATTGAAAGTTTTTCTTCCTTATTGAGTGACTTTGTGTTAATTAAACTTAAATTTTTTCTACACGTTTAACAGATATGTTAGTTTTTTCAAATTTGCATAGGTCATACTCTTGTAATTTTTGTACCGTGGGATGATAATTTTTAAGTTTAATTTTTTTCAGTAACATTTAAAAATCGAACTGGCATTTTATTCTCTTTTACATTAACTATCATACTCGCTACTTATATTCCTTCACATAATTCATCATTCATAACAAGCCATTCACCCTCTAACTTCGTGTTAATATATTTAATTATTTTACATCTCGGGGAACAAAAATGCAATTTTCGTTCTTTGATTCCAAAGGAATACTTATTTTCCTATCATTAACCCATAAAGAAAAAGTAAAATTTTCGTAATTAATTGTAATGTGCTATCAAAAAACTCTATAACATTAAATTCATGAGTAATATTTATACCGTTTATCGTAAATGAAATATTTGCTGATCCTAGCGAAACTGAAGAGCCAGAGATTCCTATTATTTTTGTCTTTTGTGTTTCGTCAACGTTAGCTAAATTATTCAATGCATTTGATAAAATACAACTTATGCTTCCTCCTGTATCGCATAAAAATAATAAGTCTCTTGAGCCACATTTTACTTGAATATTATTTAATCCATTTATGCTATTTAAAAATCCTATGTTTTCATTTAAATTATTAGGCACGAAAAAATAAATCACTTATAGGGTCAACGCTACTTGCATTTTCTGCAGCTTCAGCAACATATACGCGGCCATTCCCATTCCGGACCGGTAAAATTTCCGCCTTGTGGTCTCCTAGAAAAATTTCTTCCTCGACCTTGGCTTCGGTTTATAGCTCACTGGTTGTTTTGAGTTTGATAATTATTACTGCTTACATAGTAGTTATTATTTCCGCGAGTAACGCGCCTTGAACCTTGTCTACCTCTAAAAGGATTATTAAATCTACCACCCCTATTAATATTATTATTGCCACGAAAATTTTGGGTACAACCACGCGTATAAAATAAATTGGTCGAAGGGACACCCGAAAAATTTGCAAGCTTTTCATCTTTCGCTCCCGCTATAGCGTCTTTTAAATTGTCGTAATTTCTATCTTTTATTATTGTTTTCAAAATAATTGTCTCGTAAGCCATTCGCAAAAGCATTTATAGCGTGTTTTTCATTTGCCGACCTTAGAATTTGTAAAGAATTTTGATTGTCAGCTTGTGAAATGGTTAAACCAATCATTAATTTTTCTATATTACGCGCATAATCATCAATATTTTTGTGACCTTGTTTAGAGTTAAATAATTGGGTTGCTAGGGCAGCTGATGATTTTTTCGTAAGAAGATGTTTTTTCATATCACAAATTAAGTCTGCAATGGTGTTATAAGTTGGTTCCAAGCGCATTTTAGCATTTTGCGTTAATTTAACCTTAAGAACATATTTAATAAGAACAGCTTTATCCTCATTATTTAACATTTCGCTGTACAGCTCAATTGCATTAATTAGCTGTTTGGTGGAATCTTCCGATCCATCCATGTTAGGTAATGTGGATGCTGCTGTCTTTATATCAATGTATTTGCCATTTTTACCTTTGGACTTTCACCTATAACACTACTGCCTGGAACCTTCCGAAGGGTTTTGTATATTCAGTTTTGCTACGTTAACAATCTCTATTCTTCCTAACAATACTTCCTTACACTCATTATTATTTAAAGATATTTCCTTAAAAATTTCGCTAGCTAAATTAAGTACATCTTAATGGTGCTCAGCTTTGGTAAAATTGATTTATAGCTTATTAAATTTATCATCAAGTTTCTTTAACTCATTTAGAAAATTTGTTAAGGCGCTCAAGATTTCCTCTACGTTCTTGAGGCTCTTTTCTAATATTTCTTTTTAAGTTTACAATAGTCCCTAATAATTCTTTAAATTCGCTAACCATTGAAACATTTAAAACAAAGAGGAAAAAAAGGGAAGAAAAATATATATTTATATAACTAAAATAATAATAAACTGGTTTTCATCTTACTCTATTTAATTTTTTTTTATACCTGCTTATAGACCATCTTACTAGAATCCATAACTAACTTCATCATGTTTCTTTACTTAATACCTTAGCACTAAAATTTACTTACTACTAAGACACTACTACTCACTTACTTCTATACTAACTTCACTAAACTAGCTCTTGGCTTCGCGTAATTTCGCGTCTAATTTTAAGTTCTACGGTCTTCTTTGCACGACGACAGCAGTAACAAAAAATAAAAACAAGTAAAACTGTACCGCCGCGCCGTCTAACTCCAAAGCTTCCATTGTCGACACGCCATTGCTTCCATCAGCGGTAACGCCGCTCTCCACTCTGTGCTATAATAACTTCCTCCTTGAATTGTGTTTTACCCATTTTAATTATTTGAACATTCTTTTAGGGAACACTTAAATCTTCTTAGATGGAACCTTTCAATCTGTGATGTTGTTGTAACTTGCTAACCTAAATTTAAGCACGAACGGCTGGCAGGATCGCCATATGATATTCTTAACTTGGTATAATTTTAGGATTAGGTTCGGGTTGGACGTACTCAAATTAAACACATCTTTTCTACCAAAAACCAAAACTATATTCCCCTTAATTAATGTTGAATAACCTTTTGTGTCGATGGCTAAACTGCTTACCTACCATATTAGATAAAGCTAATAATCTTACGTGAAACACTTATTTTAACAATAAGCTTATGGCAGCAGTTTTATTATTTATCATTAAGGTTTATTAACTTATTACATACTACCACAGTATATAAACCAAAGAAACTTAGATATTAAGGATGGTGCGTTTTTAAATTGAAACCCTTTTTTTTCTTTTAAGAAGACGTTTACTTGTTGTGTTGTTCTTTTTAAATTCAATACAGCCTTATAAGGATTCCCAAAAGGCGTGAAAAATGTGTTCAAATGGAGAGCTATAATGAATAATGAGTAAACCTTAGATTTTAGTGTTGTTCTTTTTATATTAAATACAGCTCTAATAAGGAGTCCCAAAATGCGTGCAATATGTGTGGATAGAAAGCTATGGTAAATAATTAGTACACTCTTGCTTTCTGTGTTGTTCTCTATACACTAAATACAGCTCTACTTAAAAGTCCCAAAAGACATGAAAAATGTGTCCGAATAAAGAGCTATGATGAATAATGTGTAGACGCTTACTTTCTGTGCATTTCTTTATACATCCAATAAAGCTAGCCCACAGCCAAAGCTGTGGTGAATAATGTGCAGAGACTTGGGTTCTGCGTAACCCTCAACACACTCAATACAGCTCTAATAAGGAGTTCCAAAAGAGCTGCAAAATGTGTCTGGATAGAAAGTTATGGTAAATTATGTGTAGACGCTTGCTTTCTGTGTTGATCTTTACACAATAGGTACAGCCCTACTGAAAAGTCCCAAAAGGCGTGTACAATGTGTCAGAATAAAGAGCTATGGTGAATAATGTTTAGACGCTTACTTTCTGTACTGTTCTTTATACGCTCTATACAGCTCTACTAAAAGACCCAAAAGGCATGCAAAATGTGCCCGGATAAAAAGATATGGTGAATAATGTGTGAAGGCTTGCTTTTCGTGTTGTTCTATACACACTCAATACAGCCCTACTAAACAGTCCCAAAAGGCGAACAAATGTGTCCGGATAAATAGCTATAGTAATGTGTAGACGCTTGCTTGCTTCATTCGATATAGCCCTACTATAAAGTCTCAAAAGGCGTGCAAAATGTGTCTGAATAAAGAGCTACGGTGAATAATGTGTAGACGCTTGCTTTTTGTGTTTTTTGTTACACACCTAATACAGCCCTACTAAGCAGACTAAAAAGACATGCAAAATGTGTCCGGGAGAGAGCTATGGTGAATAATGTGCAGATGCTTGCTTTCTGTGTTCTTCTGTACACACTTAATACAGCCCTACTTAAAAGTCCCAAAAGGCTTGCAAAATGTGTTCGGATAGAGAGGTATGGTGAATAAAGTCTATACGCATGCTTTTTGTATTGTTCTCTACACACCTTACTGGAAAATCCTAAAGGTATGCCAAATGTGTCCGGATAGAGAGGTCTGGTGAATAATGTGTAGACGCTTGTTTTTTTTTGTTCAAGGAGTTCGTAGTAGTAGACCTTTTAGAGACACCCTTTAGATAATACAAAAGGTTTGGGATTTTACAACTAAAGATCTTATTTTTGCTTTCCAACTTTTTGGGGTAATAATTTTTCTTGGTTACTTCAGGATTTCCCGGGAATTTTTAACTCGCTCCCGGAAATATTTTCTGAATTCAACACTGAATAGGATGTCCTATCCTAAATAGATTTAAGATAAAAGAAGGGTAAATTAATTAGAATTAAAAAGAACTACAGTTTTTAGTTCAATGATTGCAAGTACACACATATTGCTTAGAGAAGAACTACAGGTTACAAATTTAAAGCTATGGGGTAAAGAAATAAAATATTTACCATTTAATAATAACAAATTATGCAGTATAGCATTTTGTAATCAATTTGACCTAAAAATGTTTGTTTTGTATAAATAAATTAAGCGTATATTTATACTTCTAGTTTGCGATAGAAATAGACTAACATTATAATTGAAAGAAATAAATACCCTAAATAATTTAAGAAATAACCTGTATTAAATAATTTAGCAAATTATTTTATTAGGTATAAAAAAACTAAATATGCAGGTATTTTTAGGTATTGTTTTTTTTCCTAGTATACATTTAAATGTTTTTTGGTCAGTTATTAAGTTATCTAAGTAAGATTAGCTATTAATTTTAATTTATGTGTTAGCCCAAAATACAAAATAAATAAACTTAAACCTGATAGCTTGCTTGTTTTACATTAAATACAATTTTGATATTGATTGTTTTGGTCACGAACACTAACCGTTTACATTAGTTGCAAAAAGTATTAAAATACCTTTTTATTATTATTATTATATTATTATTAGAATGCTATACACTATTCCTTAATGGAAAAATAGATTACGCCCTTTTCCGAGCAGGTTAAGGGAAATATTTTGTATACCCGTTTTTAAATGAGGGTTAAAAAATATTTTTATAAGGAAGTAAATTAAACCGGTGCCGCAGCCTTGAAAAAGGGTTAAAAGTTAACAAAAAATTATAGTATGATAAAACCCATTGAAAAACGTTGAAGAACATAAAAAAACTTAAAGAAAAAATAAGTGGAGGAGGTGGGGTTTAAAGGTAAATATCAGTTTTTTTTAGTTCAGGCAAAACTACAAATCCAATAAAAAAAACTTAAAATGGCAAAATTGTAGGCAATAAAAAGATCTAGAAGTATTGTATTTACAACTTTTTAACAAAACTTTAAAATTTATGTAAAATAGTCAAATAACCAAGTTTTTGGGTATGTAATCCTATCTTTAACTATTTTTTCACACATTTTGGTATTTTTATAAATAATTTTTTTATGCCACTTTCATCTAATATAAAAAAGTATCATTCTTTTATATTAAAAATTTCACGTGTTAATTTATCGGCATCGATAGTGGAAAAAATACTTTACATGTTTTCGGAAAATGCAAAAAGAAAAAAACTTAAAATCGATTTTTTTTATCTATATATATACATATAATTTTGAGCTGTATAATAATTTTAATTACCTAAAAACCTAAGATTCCATGTTATTTTAACAAATAAAAAAAATTATGTCGAAATATATTTGATATGACATTTACAATATTTTGAGAAATTTGTAGATTTTTCTTTAAACTACTTTTATGCGTATGTAGAGAAAGTGTAAAAACAAACGCTGTGGATCTTTTTATTGCCTAAAACTTTGCCATTGAACTTTATCCAAGAGGACTTGAAGTTTTGCTGTAAACTGACATTTTTTACCTTGAAAAATTTACCCCCCACTTTCCGACCTTAGTTGGCTCGTAATTTATTTTTTCTTTTATCTAGGTCACATTTTATATCTCTTTTTATGGATTTCATTCTGCTATAGTTTGTTTTTTGTTTTTTTAGTTTCATTAATTATTGATCCTTGTCTGGTTCTGGTTTCTAAGAACTTAACCGTAATAATGTTTATATATTTTTTAACCATTAGAAAGTAGATATTTTAGGGAACACTGACTTTTGTATAAATGTATTTGTAAAGTATAAATACAACAGTTGTGGGTAGATGTTGTTCTTATCTACAAATTTGCTATTTAACTTTTTTTTTTTTTGTATGTAATATCAAAAATATATGCTTTTAATATTACCTTGTGAAAGCAAAGCTACTTCGCTCAGTTTTGTTCTTTTTTGTGGTTGAAGGTGTTTGACAATCAATGTTATTTATTATACCTATAAATAAAAATTAACCACGAAATATGCCAACTGACTTAAACAATTTCACAAAAATTATTAATTGCCTTTGTCTGTAATCCATCCACATACATATGTTACAACAACCTAGATTTATTACTTTTTGCCAGCTTTTAAGACAGTTAAAGACAAAATTTTTTGAAAATGTTAATAAAGGGAAAATGTTATTGGTGTTTTGGATTGTTATTTTTTTCGCAAACCTTAATGTTAGGTACTAAAACTAAAACTCAAAATAAAAGGAGAAGGGGAGCACGTGAAATAGCATGCATTTTTAAAAAAAAAATTAAAACTCTTGTTAGTAGTCTAATGTTATTATTATTTTTGAAAATTTCGTTATGAAAGCTAAATTATGAATATTATTAATATTTTTATAAAAACTTTTACTGTTAATATGGGTAAAGTAGTTTGGAAAGTGTGCTTAAATATTTTTTATGACATGGTTGGTCTTAAAAATTTATAAATTAAATCATATTTTTTAAATAATTAAGTTAAAAAAAACATTGTTTTGAAAAAAAGGTTCCAACCATAAAGATATTGATATGCGTTTTTATTTGTTATTGCAAATTTAATTTCTTTTTTGTTTCAAATAAAAATACTTAAGTATTTTAATTAAAATTAAAGCAGCGCGGCGGTTTTTGAGTTTTTGAGGTGTCAAGTGACAATAATTTTTGAAGAGCAAAAAAAGGTCATCAATACTTTTAAAGGACAAAAATGTTAAAATGTTCATTTCTCATATGGGTGTATTGCATCCGTACATTTCACCTCTTTGGGTGCATTGGCTCCCGTGCACCCACGTACTCGCCGCCACCGGCGCCATCTTCCCATTGAAGAAAAAACAGAAGACAATATGATGATTTTTTTTAACGAAACCGAGTCCTCAATTAATAGAATGTTGTTATAGTTTTGCCCGAGAAAATTTAAATATTTTTTTAGTTTAGAAATTTAGTTTATAAAATTATCTCTGAATTAAAAACGTGTTTTAAACCAAAATTAATAAATAAGACAAGAAGTTCTAAGTATATGATAAGTATAGGAATAAAAACAGAAAAGTCCATTTTTATCAAAATCGAGAATATTAGTGCTGATGGTTCATCGTTATACTTTTATTGCCTAAAATATGAACCAAAAAAAAAAAAAAAATTCAAAGTGACATGCGACCGCATAAAATTGGGAGTGTCCATTGCTGACTATTAAAAATAAATATTAAAGATGTCAAATTTCCTAATGTTATATTATTGTTACCAAGCTTGTTTTATTTTTGTACCCTTCATATGACAAAAATAATTGTATAAAGTTTAAAATTTAGGTTTAGTAAATAAACCGAATATCGGATTACAATCATTACAATTACTTAGATGTACTTATAAAAATAATATGTTAAATAAGGAAGAAATACGAGAAAATAGGTAATATAGAGTCCTCTTGTCGAAAGGATAGCTTTCTTATATAAACTTAAGTAAAGAGCTCTTGTCTCGAGGCAACATTTTTCCAGAAACATTATAGTTTTAGTCAGCAACATAATGATATGTATAAAAAATACAATAATAATTATTTTAATTAGGAATCAGTTTTTACGGTTTTGATATGCTACAGCCAACTGAGATACAAGGGGTACATTAAAATCACCCTGTAGCTCAGAAAATAAGAGGGCTACGATGGTTTTGTTTATGGCATCTTTCGTTTTAGAATAAAGTATTTTAGGTTCGCGAAAACCACAAGGTTCTTTTTTAAATAATAACTGAGATACCCTTCAACAGAGCAGCAACAGCAACCAAAATGGGAAACCCTGTACAGGGAGCCACATTTTTGTTTACCTTGCACGGTATAGCAAAAACTCAAAATGATATCTGCAAGATCAACGAAAAGGCGTCACCCTGTACATAATAAATAAATATAAAATAATATACATTTTTCGGTAGCTTTTATTTATCCGTCTCTGTATTTAGTCTGTCGGTATTAACCAAAGACATGTATCTATTGTTTAGTAGTTAGTTATTTTTGTATTATTTGGTCTTAAATTGGCAAAAAATAGCTTTAAACGAGTATAGTGCCAATTTCCCTTGGATACGTAAAAAGCGACTCGTATCGATGATTTTCCGGCAATGCAATAAACATAGTTTTGATTTTGAAATCAAAAGGACCGGGTTCGATCTTCAGCCGGGAACATATTTTTAGGTAGAAGTTGTTTAAAAATACCATCCGTGGCGATCCTACCGCGTTGTCTAATTCGGCGTCCAGACTCGCGCTTATTTAATGCAAAAAGCCGACAAGCTCTGAATGACCATAGAATCATTAGCCAAAGATGGGTTTAACATCTAATAACTCGGCACTCTCGTACGCAGTGGCGTAGCGTAAGCAAAACAGGCGTAGGCGATCTCGTATACGAAAGGCACCTTTTGCCGATAAAGATAACAAAAAAAAGTTAATAAATAAAAAATTCTCCACCTTTAAATACCCTTCTGTATTTTAAAATTTAGCGCCTTATGATCACAAAAGCCACCAGAACCCCTGTTTTATTTTTTAAAGTAATGTAAAGGAAAAAAACCATACCCGATTGTTGTGGGTTATTTATTCGAGATTTTTAAACCCCTCCTAATTTTCTTGTGCGATCAGCCGTTGCTGATATAAGTAGGGAGAGATAGGGGTTTTCGGGCCGCCGTCCGCCGGCGGAGCTTATTATCTCAAGATCTCTGACGTCATTCGAAATTTAGGAATCTTGCGCAACGCGTTGTTTAGGGCGTGGTCCCTACTATCTGTCAAACCATAAATGTCATCTGTCACCTGTCAAATGTCATCTGTCACCTGTCATATGTCAAAAATCACGTGACTAGGAAAATGGCTGCCATGCGTAGGATACTTGCGCTATGATCATAAATTGATCTGCGCAAGCGCGAAAATTCCAAGTCATACCGTTCGGGCGCTATCGACTAAAATCGTTATTTAACCTTGATGATGAGTCATTGGCGCGCGGTTTAAATTTTTTAAATATAGTGTAACGTCATACCTATCGAATAGCGAAAACCGCATGACGCCATCTTTAGCCATAAGGGCGCTACAGCTGTTTAAAATATGGTGAGAGACACCAACCAGCGAGTAAGACGGTAACCCCATAGCAAAATTAACCATAGCGGCCTTATTATTAAACTTAGAATAATGAAACTTGAACAAAGAATAGTTGCTAACGGTAAATAATTTCAAGGTCAAACCTGTCACATGATAAGCCTAAACTTCTAAGAATTACGGCCCCCAGCACCCTGCACCCCGCTTAAGCCGTTGGTTTAAGCGGAGGGCGTAACCAAACGCATGCGGTAAAAATGGCGCGATTCGCCGAACGGTTCGCAGAGCGGTTCGCCGAACGGATACTTAAACTAGTCAACATAACCTCAAACTTATATTAGCGTCTTACGCATGACATAACCTAGAAATAGGGTATATTATTGATTGACATTAGTTGCAGACACGTGGTTTATTAAATATATAGACAAAATGGTGAAGGTGAAAAATTATTAGGGCCTTAACAGTTTTTAACGTATATTTCGGTTTCTAGTAGTCGATTTTAGTTGTTCTTTTGCTAATAATTTAATTTTTATAAATCTACAAATATTAATACTAAAATTTTTAATAATTATGTTATTTGAGTGTAAATAGGGCCTTAACAGTTTTTAACGTATATTTTGGCTTCTAGTGGTTTGATTTTAGTCATTCTTTGTTAAACAATTATTTTTAATAAATATATTAACACTAATTTTTAAATAAATATGTTATTTGAGAGTAAATAGGGCCTTAACAGTTTTTACGTATATCTTGGCTTCTAGTAGACCGATTTTAGTTGTTCTTTTTGCTAATAATTTAATTTTTATAAATCTACAAATATTAATACTAAAATTTTTAATAATTATGTTATTTGAGTGTAAATAGGACCTTAACAGTTTTAACGTATATCTTGGCTTCTAGTGGTTTGATTTTAGTCATTCTTTTTTTAAACAATTATTTTTAATAAATATATTAACACTAATTTTTTAAATAAATATGTTATTTGAGAGTAAATAGGGCCTTAACAGGTTTTAACGTATATTTCGGTTTCTAGTAGACCGATTTTAGTTGTTCTTTTTGCTAATAATTTAATTTTTATAAATCTACAAATATTAATACTAAAATTTTTAATAATTATGTTATTTGAGTGTAAATAGGGCCTTAACATTTTTTAACGTATATCTTGGCTTCTAGTGGTTTGATTTTAGCCATTCTTTTTTTAAACAATTATTTTTAATAAATATATTAACACTAATTTTTTAAATAAATATGTTATTTGAGAGTAAATAAGGTCTTAACAGTTTTTAACGTATATTAGAAATACAGGGCTGTTTTTGGAAGTACAGGGCTGTTTTTAGAAATACTAATATACTATATACTAAATAATAATAAATAATATAATAATAATATAATAATAAATCTTCATAATCCGCCATGTTTACACTCCTATTGACGGTCTTCCGCATGCGTTAAAAACAGCCCTGTATTTCCAGAAACAGTCCTGTATTTCCAAAAACAGCCCTGTATTTCCAAAAACAGCCCTGTATTTCCAAAAACAGCCCTGTATTTCCAAAACAGCCCTGTATTTCCAAAAAACAGCCCTGTATTTTCAAAAACAGCCCTGTATTTCCAAAAACAGCCCTGTATTTCTAAAAACAGCCCTGTACTTCCAAAAACAGCCCTGTATTTTCTAATATACGTTAAAAACTGTTAAGACCTTATTTACTCTCAAATAACATATTTATTTAAAAAATTAGTGTTAATATGTTTATTAAAAATAATTGTTTAAAAAAGAATGACTAAAATCAAACCACTAGAAGCCAAGATATACGTTAAAAAATGTTAAGGCCCTATTTACACTCAAATAACATAATTATTAAAAATTTTAGTATTAATATTTGTAGATTTATAAAAATTAAATTATTAGCAAAAAGAACAACTAAAATCGGTCTACTAGAAACCGAAATATACGTTAAAACCTGTTAAGGCCCTATTTACTCTCAAATAACATATTTATTTAAAAAATTAGTGTTAATATATTTATTAAAAATAATTGTTTAAAAAAGAATGACTAAAATCAAACCACTAGAAGCCAAGATATACGTTAAAACTGTTAAGGTCCTATTTACACTCAAATAACATAATTATTAAAAATTTTAGTATTAATATTTGTAGATTTATAAAAATTAAATTATTAGCAAAAAGAACAACTAAAATCGGTCTACTAGAAGCCAAGATATACGTAAAAAACTGTTAAGGCCCTATTTACTCTCAAATAACATATTTATTTAAAAATTAGTGTTAATATATTTATTAAAAATAATTGTTTAACAAAGAATGACTAAAATCAAACCACTAGAAGCCAAAATATACGTTAAAAACTGTTAAGGCCCTATTTACACTCAAATAACATAATTATTAAAAATTTTAGTATTAATATTTGTAGATTTATAAAAATTAAATTATTAGCAAAAAGAACAACTAAAATCGACTACTAGAAACCGAAATATACGTTAAAAACTGTTAAGGCCCTAATAATTTTTCACCTTCACCATTTTGTCTATATATTTAATAAACCACGTGTCTGCAACTAATGTCAATCAATAATATACCCTATTTCTAGGTTATGTCATGCGTAAGACGCTAATATAAGTTTGAGGTTATGTTGACTAGTTTAAGTATCCGTTCGGCGAACCGCTCTGCGAACCGTTCGGCGAATCGCGCCATTTTTTACCGCATGCGTTTGGTTACGCCCTCCGCTTAAACCAACGGCTTAAGCGGGGGTGCAGGGTGCTGGGGGCCGTAATTCTTAGAAGTTTAGGCTTATCATGTGACAGGTTTGACCTTGAAATTATTTACCGTTAGCAACTATTCTTTGTTCAAGTTTCATTATTCTAAGTTTAATAATAAGGCCGCTATGGTTAATTTTGCTATGGGGTTACCGTCTTACTCGCTGGTTGGTGTCTCTCACCATATTTTAAACAGCTGTAGCGCCCTTATGGCTAAAGATGGCGTCATGCGGTTTTCGCTATTCGATAGGTATGACGTTACACTATATTTAAAAAATTTAAACCGCGCGCCAATGACTCATCATCAAGGTTAAATAACGATTTTAGTCGATAGCGCCCGAACGGTATGACTTGGAATTTTCGCGTCTTGCGCAGATCAATTTATGATCATAGCGCAAGTATCCTACGCATGGCAGCCATTTTCCTAGTCACGTGATTTTTGACATATGACAGGTGACAGATGACATTTGACAGGTGACAGATGACATTTATGGTTTGACAGATAGTAGGGACCACGCCCTAAATAACGCGTTGCGCAAGATTCCTAAATTTCGAATGACGTCAGAGATCTTGAGATAATAAGCTCCACCGGTGGACGGCGGCTAGTAAATGCCTCTATCTCTCCCTACTCTACTGATATATTAATGGTTAATGACAATAAGATCCTTGTAAGATAATAAAATAAAAAAAAAAAAAAAAATGTTATCGATATTCATTAAAATTGTAGCGTTACACGTGGCTTTAAAATATCGTACGTTTTTCATCAAAAGATCTAAAAAAACTAAAAACTATAGGCTTGAAAATGCTTTTTTTTATTTTTGTACGACCATTTTTGAGCACAATACGGACATTTAAAAAGCCTAAAAAAAAATGCATTTTTTTTGTATCATTTATTTACTTCCACTAGTGTACATCTGACAGCCTCCCATAGCCGCAAAGTCCGCCAGAACTTCCGCCTACGCCTAGCTACGCTACGCAGCTGGTACGTAGGAAATTAGACTTCGTGGGCTGCCACAGAAAAAAAAGTGATTTAATAAAAGTATATTCGCAAATTTTGGCGTGTTTTAAAAAAAAGTCTTTAATTTTTAATAATCATTACCTATACTTTTATAGTTATTTATCCAACACTTACATATAATATCAACATAATTGATCAGATTTTGAGGGATATAAAGTGTACTATAAGTCACTAGTGAGCTAAAGTACCCTTTAGCTCACTAGTGAATTATAGACTTTAGCTCACTAGTGACTTATACTAATATTATTTATTTTAAGCTTGCTTTCCAAAAAATACAAAATTTTGTTGCTATAACTTTCTTTTAAGGCAAAAGAGAACTAACTGGAAACTTTTTATTAGGGCAAGTAAGCTTTTTGGAAAGAATTATTTTAATTATTATTAAAGAATTTTAATTATTGGTATATTAATTTAATTGTACATTTTCTGGTATTCTTCATAAATAATAATAATATATATATATATATATATATATATATATATATATATATATATATATATATATATATATATATATATATATATATATATATATATATATATATATATATGTTAGTTCGTAGTGTTTCACGGATAGATGAATGTGTAGAGTTGTCATTCCGGGAGTGTATCCGTTGGTCATTTGTGTTCCTTGCGGAATTTTGCAGACGTTTCGCCAAGATCGCACTTGGCATTTCAATGCTATCTGACTGGTGTCAGACGATTGATAATCGTCTGACGCGGATAGATAGCATTGAGAAATGCCAAGTGCGATCTTGGCGGTCGTCTGCAAAATTCGCAGAAAGCACAAATGACCAACGGTATACTCCGGAATGACAACTCTACATATATATATATATATATATATATATATATATATATATATATATATATATATATATATATATATATATATATATATATATATATATATATATGTTTTTTAATTTAAGGATAGTATTTGATTTTACCCCAACTTTATTACTGACCAACCAAATAAGCTTCTAGAATACCGGGGCAACTACAAAGCCTGCTTTTTGTCAGATTCATATCGTTGGGTAGGTGGAAATGAAAACCACAAGGAAAATAAATAAAAATCATATTTTTGCGGTATATTATATCTCCTGAGTCGATGCATACTTCAGTACGAAAAAAATTGAAAAATTTATAGGATTGAAGTCTAAAAATTCCATTAAAAAATATCATTTACTCGGAAAAATCCATACGTTACCTAAAAGAATAATGAGGGTCCAATTATTTAATGATTTCCAGTTGCAAATTATCCAAAATTATTTTAAAGTTTTTATTTACACGTTACACGTTTAGGTTAGTTTTGCAATGTACGAAAGGAAATGCAAAAACACTAAAAAGCTAGGGACGAATGGTAAATGATACTAAAAAATTTAAACAATATTTGACAAATTAGTCAAACATTAAGAAGATTTTAAGAATAACCGTTATTTGCAATATTACTATAAAAACACCTACACAGTTACGTTTTTGTGCCTTAAAAATAATAATAATAAAAATAATAATTTTTCCCAAACAAAATAAGTACCCAAGTTGTATTTATAACAATAGCTTCTCTTGGGTAACTCCTACAAAAATATGTTTAAAATAAAATCGTAACACAATAAATAGCTAAATATTTTTCCTAATGGCTATACATAACTTGGGAACAGTTCAATATTTATTGTAAAAAGACACTTTTCCGAATATTTCTTATTTTTTGAACGTACATACATACATTGTTTTTTTCGTATGGTCTAACCACAATCAAAACTAACCAGAACCAAAACTAACCAGGCAACACCGCGGATTCCAAATTTTCAAAATTTAATTTTCTTAACCAGATATCGAGATATGACAACACTGCAATTCTATTGAAATTTGGCAACCATGCTAATATCACTGATCAATTAGTCATGCCAGAAACCCCTAAATATTAAGTTTTGTAAACAAAGCTTCAGAGGTTTTAAAGATATTTAGGCCTTAAATTACTTTTTGCTGAAACGGTAGTCTATCATATCTTAACAACTAATAGACACAGAATTTTAAAAATTTAAGAAACTAACCAAATTTGATCTGTCCAATTATTTGCAATAAAAATAAGTAGGGCGTTTTATTTAAAAAACTAAAAGAATATGTGTAACACAACACTGGAAAAATCTAGCAACAGTGCCGATATCACTATTTAATTCTACATGTCCAAAACACCTTACATACTAAATATAGCAAATAAGGCTTTAGCGGTTTTGAACATATTTAAAAGTTGCGGTACTTTGTATTAACCCAGTAGAACGTTAAAAGTATTTTAGGACCTTAACACTTAAAAACTAAGAAAATAATTTTAATATACAATAATACAGTATTTTTAAAAATTCAGAAAAACTTTAATTATACTACAAAACTACTTTATTTTTTAATAAAAAACTTATCTAACAAAAAAACACCCGAAACAGAAAGGTCAATAGAAAAGCAAAAGCAAATATTAAAAACGTTCTGGTTTGTTAGTACACTTTGCCAATTGCGGCCTGCGGTCGCTTCAAATTCATTCAATTCGTATGAGTCTGGAAAAAATGAATTGTCTAATCAAAACCAAACAGTTTTTGTTTTATATTTGTTTGTCTTTTTCTATTTACTAGGCTTTTAGTTGCAAGTCGAATATTTTAGCATAAAAGCGGGGGCGTAGTATGAACTAATAAATGTTGGCGAAGTAATATTAACAGGTCCCTTTTTCCATTGCCAAGATCTATCGAAAAAATCCGCAAGCTTTGACACAACATACTTACTTAGAATAGTATACAAATATAATTGCGCAGTAAAAGAATATTGAAAAGCATATAGATTTAAAAAAATATATATACTTTACATAGTAATGGTTTTTCCTAAATTCGTCTGGTTAAGAATTGTAAAAATCTTTACTCTTTAGTAAATATTTTTACAATTCTTACCAGAGGTTGCTAAGTCTCCTTCGATATACAGTCGCTCGTGCTCCATACTTTTTCTAAAGTAGTTTTAACATTTTGGTATTTATTCTTGCAAAAGCTTAACAGGGTGTCTGGATTTTGTTGCAATTGTATCTTGGTTATTATTAGAGATTAGAGATATCTTTCATGGTCCTCTTTGTGTTTTACACACATGGCGAAATTCCTTTTTAACACGCTTTTATTAGCTTGGGTTGTATGCATGTATATATGTATGTATGTAAGTATGTAACGGAATCTTTAAGCTTAATTTTTACCAACTTCCAGCGATTCGATTTCTCTGAAACTTTTCACACGTATCAAGGACCCATGACAATGCAATAATCTGCAAACAGTATCCCGTTATCCTGATTAGGATCGCCAGGATAAATAAATTCCTTTATAGATTTTCATGTAGGAGAGTGACAGAGAAAGAGCTAGTGCGTGATCTGCGCATGCGTGCAGTTTCGGACGTACTCTCAGCATAAGGCTGACAGAAACTTGTTCGAAGTAGTTGCGTTCTGAAACCCCATGCAACAGTGAAATTTTAAATGAAATAATTAGATTACAAAATAGTTCGTGAAACATTTCAATATCACATGTCCGCAGAAAACTAATTGATATATCGAACTAAAAATGAACAATAAATAATAGTTTAAAAAACTAAAAACACGCTTTTATATGTAACCAAACTAAAAATTAGAAAATAATTTTTCATTACAAAGAGTTTGTATTACAGTAATAAAAGGTCAAACAATGAATCATAATTATATACCTCAAAATAGAATTAAAAGAAAATTTAAGATAATAACAGAATAATTCACTTTAGAATAAAAGCGTAGAGTGCTTAATATATTAAATGTTATAATTATTTCATTTGTAAATATCTATGAGGGAAAAGTTATGAAAAAATAGTAAAATGCACCCCACGCTTTTTACTCTGAAGTGAATTATTCTGTTATTATCTTAAATTTTATTATAATTCTATTTTGAGGTATGTAAATATGATTCATTGTTTGACCTTTTATTACTGTAATACAAACTCTTGTAATGAAAAATTATTTTCTAATTTTTAGTTCGGTTGCATATAAAAGTGTGTTTTTTAGTTTTTTTAAACTATTATTTATTTTAATTTGGGACTTTT
Organism: Listronotus bonariensis; assembly: GCA_014170235.1. NCBI lineage: Eukaryota > Metazoa > Arthropoda > Insecta > Coleoptera > Curculionidae > Listronotus > Listronotus bonariensis. The sequence continues at coordinate 87,518 of JACEGR010001454.1, forward strand.
CTCGTACTTCAGTTGTCTTGTAACTTACAAAAAAGTAAAAACTGATATCAGTACAAATTTTTACGTCAAATCCAGTAGGGTAGTTGTTTTTTTTTTCGGGATATGAACCAAATATATTATTTTTCTTTAAAACACCCTGTATATTTTAGAGTCATTAAATTATGGTGGATAAGAATTTTTTTAGTGTCATGCTCTGTATTCAGAGAGTAGGCTCTCTTTTGAGAGGTTTTTTAAAATATATGATACTTATTAAATATATTATATTTTTTAACCCTAAATTAATGTGCGAACTTAAGTAGCCACGCTGTATATTCATCTTTATTATTAAAATTATTTATAAAATGGATAATAAAATTAACTATTATTTTGTTTCATAACAAATAAAATAAATAAAAAGCAAATACAATTTTGATTTTAAATTTAAGCAAAAATAATGTTTTTTTTTAACTTTAATATATATTGGATAGAGGATTTTTTAAGGCTTAAAAAATAACGTTATAATGCAATATTTAAAATACCTTTATGAGAAACATCTATTTTTTTACTACCAATAACAAAAATTGTTTAAGTCAATAGTTACTTAATCTATTAGTGTTTTGTCCATGCAATTTGTGTGTAGGTATAATATCAAGCATAAATTTTTAAACTTTGGATATTAAACTTCTAAAAAAACTTTTTAGCAGGATAAACTAATTATAGAGCGAAAAAGCAGTTTTTTAAAACTTTGTCAATATATCATTTGCATGACTCTCGAAAATAATGCATTTATCTAATCAAAACCACACAAACTGTTTGGTTTAGATTGGTTGCTTTTTCGCGTTTATTATGCTTTTAGTCACGAGCCCAAATATATTTTTTTCAACATGATATGCAGTAATGTCAGTTTGCAACCTACAAATTGCTTTCATCAGAATGTTATTGCTGGCTTTTAAAGAACTTTTTTGCTTAGAAAGCCAACATAAAGTGGTAAATTTAAGGTGGCACAAATGTATTCAATGGATTTTTCCAAGTATGACTTTGGCTATAAATAAGCAAAAATCTATTTTGTTTGTTGACAACATTTGTTTAGATCTTTATATTTTTTAGATAAATAGATAAAAGTGACCAAATATGGAATAGTATCCCTAATATGAAAAATCGGCATTTCTTTTAAACGGAAACTCACACACGCAATAAAAGGGGTTTGTCTTTTTTTAATACCCATTCGCGAGTAGAAGTGGTAACATGCCAGTAGAGCAAGCCCTTTCGTCGCTGTAACAACGTTTTGTTTTATCGCTTTCTCATAAAAGTTTAATGTTTTTAAAAATACTACTACCTATACTAAATTAAAAAAGAAGTATTAATATTAAGGGCTCAAATTTTTAGCATATTTTCCTTTTGTCACGCTAAACAATATTTATGATATATTTTTTCAAAAAAAAATAATAATAATAATTAAGTCAAATTTTTGGCCCAGTCTAGTTTATAGTATTCCATATTTAGCAACCCTTATAATTTTTTTTCCCAATTAAAATTAATCTATTTAACCAAAAATTTTTACTAAATAAAAAACGGGAGGAAGGAAATATGATTGTTAATAATAATTACCACAATTTTTTTAATAAATATATTTTTAGGCAAATTATGTGTAAAAAACAAAATGGTTTTCCATATTTGGTCACTTCTCTCAAAATATTTAAAGTTTATTGGCTAGTATTTTCTACTTTAATAATCATTTGTCAGTCATGACATAAGCGACATATTGTCAGTTGATTGTACGTACCTACTATGTACCTACCTATTAGATATATATACTATATGTGACTAAAAATAGCGACCTTGGGTAAAGAGAAGTAAAGAGAAGAAAAAAGAAGGGACGGCTTACCTTTTTATGGCACATTTAAGCAATTAATGATTTTCTCCATTTAAGTATTAGATTTTAAATTTTAGAAAATTTAAAGGTCATTTCTTAAGACTAAAAAAATTGATGAATGTCTATAAAATGGCGCCCCAGCTTTGCGATATCTGTCAAAATAAAAAGTTATGATGTAAATAATTTTTAAGTTTAGGTAAAGTGCCCTCTGGCGGTATTTAAAAAAGTACTTTTGTCTTAAAATTTTAGAATCTGCAAAGTTCCATTTGTGTGCTAAATATCAACTGAATTGGTTAAAAAATAAATGCAATATGGCGAAAAAATCAAAATACAAATTGAACTTTGACAGCTTGTAACTTGAAAACGAATGACATTTTGAAAAAAATTATATGAAGCTCTACCCTTATTTTGTCAAGTAGAATCACCCCCTTAAGCTTCGTGATTGATCTTTGAATCACCCTGTATAAAATATACTTTATTCTTTAAGAGCCACCGACTACCGAGCTCAAGGAGTTTTATGGCTTAGCGGACTTGATAGAGCGATTATACTATAAAAACAATATTAAAAAGTTGTAATTCTAGGCTATAAATCAAATTATAAACTTGACAAGTCCGTGAATTTGTAAGAATGTATTGTTTAGCAAAGAAAAACGGACATAAGATTTTATTATTAAGACCATAAAAATTGTATATATTAAAATAACATGGTAAAAAGTGGCAAAAACGACATATCTGGTATTTTCATAATCTTAAAAATAACTCCTATTTGACTAGACATTTTTTTTCCTTAATGCTGAAATTAAATTTAACTTGCATTAACTTACCTTTAAAAAATCATTTTTGTTAGCTATTTAAAGCTTCTTTATTAACATTTTCAAATAAATAAATAAACTTTGGTAAACACTTTTTTTCGAAAATACTGGGAAATTGTGCCCTATTTCATTACAAAGTAAAAAAGATAGTTTTTACTTGAAAAATTAATCCTTTTGCACAAGGTTTTATATTGTTGCAAGTCATCCCTGAACCCCGTCTTACGCCGGCAATGGAATTATTTGTTTATTTACATGTATAAAGTAAATAAACCTGTGTTCCTATGTTTGGGCACAAATTACACACTTTTTGGTCACGTTTAGTGATGATATAGGTACTAACTATTGCTTTAAAACACAAACCACATTTTAAAAAGTATAAGAACAGTAAAAACTTAAAAAAAAACACTTTATCACAACAAAACCCAAAAGTCAGAAATCAAAACATAAACAAAGGTAAAAGTTCGATATAGCGGTTTTCGCTATTTTAAGAGATTTTCGAAAAATTCTTTTTAGGGCGTTTCTATAGGTCGATTATGACTTTTTCCATTTAATTTTTCTTTTTAAAATGGCGGCCAGCTGTGAGTTTGACATTTATATCTGTCATTTCCTGTCTAACATTTGGTTTATGTTGTCTCACTAAAGTCTAACTAAAGTTAGGAGATGAGGTCCTGAATTTAGACAAGCACTGTATAATGTTTTGTCAAATTTTTTGGCTTTGCTAACATCATTTTGTAATACCTCGTATCAAATTTAAATTAAAGGTTAAAATATTTATAAGCTTAATAAATATTAAATATAATAAATACTTGCTGTATAACCATAGTCAAAAGACAAAACAAATAAACAAATTATTAATAGCTAACCAATAAAAATATACAATTAGAGAACTAAAAGTGTAATTTAAATATTTTGAAAAACAAAATTGTCTTTTAAATAAAACCGAATATGTAATAACAAAATTTCCAAGAAGAACTCATAAACTATGACTTTTTCTATAAATGGTTATGTATTAATTATCTCACTGTATGTAAGCTGTTTGATTCACTTTGACTGATTTGTAATGCTTTTGGGCATAGACCTTTTGTTACCAGGTTAAATTTTATTCGTAATAAAATTATGCGTTTGCATGCTTTTAACTTTCTCTCAAACTGTAGCACAAAATTTACGTATGGTTTAAAGAGGTAAATAAAGGTGATACTGTTCGTATTTGCTACTGCGTTTCAACTCCATGAAGGTGCTGAGCTGACACGCAGTAGGAATTCATAAATCGCATCAGCGTCACTTAGCAAGGGAATAATTTCTCCTCGATTGGCCAGCTGACGCTGCGCTGTGTGCGATGCAGGAGAAGGGTACGTTTTACCATAGAGCACATAACACTAACTATATAATAAAAACTGCCGTGTATCCGCTTGATACATTGTTGATTGCGCCATCCCTCGGATATGCTCCTAAGCTATGCAGCCAAACAAAGACTAATAACGTAGGATTCTAACCACTAAACCCAATTTTTTGCCAGTGGCGTCATCTACACAATTATTAACAAAGTAGTATTTACCGCGAAATTTAAATTATTTTTCTTGAAAAGTATTACAAGGTGTTTCAACTCTATTTATACACGAAACAACTGTGTCCCTGTACAAACTAGAAAAAACTTAAAAAAAATATACGTTTTTGTAACGCTAATTTTATTGACAGTATTGGTAAATATACTAAGTGTCTCGAAAATAAAATTTTTATTCTCAAATAAGTGTTTTTAAATGGAACGCCTTGAATGTTTTGACCAGTTCTGACTTGCTATTAAATTCTTCATTAAAAATGCACTATACGTAAATTCTTTAGGATTTTTAGAATAAGTAAATGAATAAGTATCAAAAATATTAAATAATTAATTTCATGTTATCACGTTACCTGCCACTCCAAGCTAGAGCGGATATATTATTTTTTACTTTCCTTTTTACCTTTAATAATTATATCGACATGCTAGTGATATAGTAAAGACCAGCAATACAATTAAATAGTCATGATTTGTCAAAAATACAGTAAGTTCCACTTAAAAAAAAACTTAATAAATAGTAAACACATTTTAAACACCTTGTACAGGTATCTATACTGTCAATAAAATAAATATATTTTCCAAACAAGAACAGTTTTTATTATAAGCTTTTTTTTATTAGGTATAGGGGTGAAGTTATTTTGTGTATGAATAGAGTTGGGACACCCAGTACCTTCTGGTTAGTTAAGTACTATAACTAGAAAACTTAAGTTTTCATTTTGAGATACTTAAAGAGATAGGGTTAAACGAAAACATGTTGATATCGTAATAGAAATATACTATTCTTCTAAATGACCAATTTATTTTAGTTAATGAAGAGTGCATATCTGTTAAAGTGTCAATGAAATTGTATGTGTTTTGCAAAATTTCTTTAAGTAACTTTAAATTACAAATTTAAAGTTATTAAGTTATAAGGGATGAAAGGAAATAAAGGATAAAAGAAAGTCCGGGTTATCTATAGACTGTCAACGGATGGGGACAACTAAAAACGGGTTAATCGAAAAATCTAAAGTTTTACCATGGACTTAGATTTGCATGCCCTTTAATAAACTTTATTAGAATTTTTCTCTAAAATAATTAGGGGAGCCAATAATTTACCCCACTAAAAACTACATGGGATTTCCTATGTCCCGCCCGGCGATGCAACACCCGATATGTATGCCACTAGATTCTATGTAATATGGCACTTTCATAAAAAGTTACACACTATTGCAAAAACCACATTCTCAATCTTTTAAAAGAATATGCTATCATTGGTATCTTACAAAACATGATGTATAAACTTACCAAAAATTTATTTTAATTTTTTGACAGTTAACGGATTGCTGTTATTAAAGAATCTTGGGTGTCAAAATTAGTTTTCGATGACTTCGGTGTAGCAACTAATGGATCATTTTCCTTATTATACCTGAAATATTACATAAAAAGAATAAACTCAAATGATAAATTAACTTTGTTTTAACAATAAATGTTAAAAAAAATAAAACATGAATATAAAATTTGTTTATCAACCTAATTAAGACTCCAAATTTAATTTAAGGTAATCAGTGTAATTACCCATACATGAAAATATTCTGGAAAACTTACAAAACACTAAGAAATACTTACTTGTGGTAAATATTCTGTAGGATCATCCTCTTTTTCGTGACCATCTATTTGTTCCTGGTAGGTGCTAGCTTTACAAAAATGCCTGCTGAAAGGTTTTTGTTTTTGAAATTAGGATTTCCAACTTGATTAAGCTTCAGAACGTTCTTTCTCACGTTTCGGAAAAGTATGTCTTTTTACTAGTTGTATTCTGACAATAAGGCACTACATAACATTTACATTATTGTTTTTTAACAGAATTAGCTATTTTTAATAAAAAACACACTTAAAACACAAAACATATCAGTAACGCAAAAACTGCGGCAACTACAAAAGAATAACCTAACCTATTGTATTTTGTGCAATGACATGTGGAATAACCCACACCATGCAAAAAACCCAGAACTATCTGGTTCATCTGCGTTGACCGAAAAAATGTATTTGCAATTAGCGCCCTCCCTTGGGTATGCTCCTAACTAAAATTATAGTGTATTGTTGGTTGCGTCGAACTTGTATTCATTGGCTCCCATAACACTTTCTTTTATATAGTTAGTGTTATGTGCCATAGAGTGGGGAAATTTACGTTACTTTATGGTTTTACCCACGTTCTGGCAGCACTGTAAAAACCACGTGACTTTTTGTCAGGCTCTTTTTGGTGTTAGTTTGGCGTGCCTGTGAGTATCAAAGATGTACTTGTTTGGAGTATTGTAAAATGACTAACCCATATTTTACTTAGAAAGAATTAAAAATTGCTCTTGGGCAATTTTCACGAATATAAGCAATCTATATATCATCCAGCAAGTGGCTATCACAAACAGACATATCCGCAAGGACAAACAAAAATAATATTTCTATTAGCTACGTATGAAAAGGGTAGACCCCGCCATGACAATGGAATGGCAAATTGGGATAGTGATTGCTGAAGAAAAATTGTGTTGGCTACTTTTTTTTAATGCAATGAAAAGTGTAGTAGTAAATTAATGGCAAATCTGCAATAAAATGTACGTATAAAAATGCCCCAAGTAGAATTTATGTATTTTATAGTTTATTTGTTTTCTTACTTTAAATTTAAACAAAATAATATTTGGCTTTTCTTCAGAATAAAGATATTTAATAAACTTTTTAAGTAAATTAAACTTTTTATATACCATAAAGAACTATTCTGCCCTTGCATAAGGCTAGGTAGAGAATAACTTACATTAGGTTACCGTAAGTTAATCTCTTACCTAGCGTTAAAAAAGTTGTGGAAACGGGCATACAATAAACAAAGTAAATGTTATGTTTTATTTAAAATTTAAATCTTTGGTTGAAAATGGGTTTTAACAAGGTATCACTATTTTTTTTTCATGTAAGAGTTTTAGTCACCACTTAAAGAGTTGATTTAATTTGCGCGCTTATAATATTTATTCACTTAAACAGTTTACCGATTTGTTTTTATAATTTTTTACTTTTAACCTTAAATAAACAAAAATACCTAAATTAAAATTTATTCTTAAGTTTACAAAGTTTCCAAAAACAAACCGTTGGAACGTCTATTGAGTACAAATTACAGCTTTTTACCTAACCTTTAACTTAACCGCCTAAAGTGCTTTAGTCTCCCTTTTCCTAATTACTCTTTTAGAACTTTCTTGCTAATTAAATAAGTTACATTTGATTAAGCTCTTTCAGATTTAAGGTAATTGCCAGTACAAATTTATAAATTTATTCTCCTTTGAAACAAGGGGTTAATTTACTTTGAGTAATGAATGTCTTGTGCAAACGATTTTATATAAAGTATTTAATTGGATGTTAAACATGACTATTTTAATTAGCTTAAAAACAGGTAATTGTATTTTGGCGCATTTAAGCTGGTGTATATTAGAGATTCCATAATCACTTTATATGATAAATTTATCACCCCTTAAAAAATATTTTGAGTAAAGTAGCTTCAAATTTTAAATGCAATATTAAAAAGTAAAAAAAAATATATAAAACAATAATGATTTTACCAGAAAAGAAGTATTAGAAAAACACAACACTAAATTAATGTCTTATTACTTATGAAAATTTCAATTACGGAGAATTTACTGACACCTAAAGAAGAGACGGGACAATTATATTTTTTCACGGCAGTTAAAAAGTATTGTTTTTTAAATCGGTAACATAAAAATAAAGTACTCCATTTCAGTACACTACATAGAGCAGGGATGGCGAACCAATGGCACGCGACGTAAAATTTTGGGCACGCGATTCAGTGTTTTGTTTAAGTTTTCAAGCGGCCGGAAGGAGCAAACGATGTAAGTTGTAAGTTAATGACCTTTTTTTGCTTTTCAAAATTTTTGCTTACAAAGAAGTATTTTATGGCACGCCTATGACTTCATTTAGGATTGCATCTGCATCTTCATACAATTTCTTTATTTCATTTGAACCAAAAAAGAAATTTAAAAAAGCAAAAACAAGTCACCAACTAGAAAAATGTACTTTCTATTACAGGGTGTTCCACCGGGAACTGTCGCGATCGATTTTTCAAAAGTACGCTTTGGAAAATTTTAAAAATTGCTAACAATATAACGTCAGTTGGGGACATACAACCAACATATATTGACAGCTCTACCACTTTCGATTATACCGAAAGTTAATGTCAGCTTTCTTATTTTAAATAGAACACCCTATATATTATTTATTTTTTAGATTCTGCGTAAAATTCTAAACATAATTTATGTATAATGTTCTATTCCTAAGTCCAACCGTTTTTGACATTTTTAAATTTTTTATTAAAAATGACATTTGCAAGCCATTACATAACCATAAATTTTGTCTAAACAAAAACCTTTAATATGAGTTGGGGTTGGGTTTCTCGTAGAGAAAGAACTATTTTAGAAGACAAGACCATATTGATATTTTCACAATTAATAAATACAGAGTGGTCAAAAATAATCGTTAAAAACCTTAAAAGTCATTGTTTTAAAATGAAAATCCCTATCTTTTTACCTTATCCTATTAAACATCAAAAATAAGGATAAGTTTGTATAAGGACGTCTATTTCAAAAATTTAATGTTTCTAAAACATTAAAAATGTAATATTTATCTATTCCAACACTACTTTTAAGTACAACTGTTTTTCTTTTAGTTGGCCTTGACAACAAATGCATTGTTAGGATAGGTAAATAGTAAATCGGTAATATTTCGAAAACTATAAATTTTTGGAATAGACATTCTTATACAAACATACCCTTATTTTTAATGTCTAATAGAATAAGGTTATAGAAAAGATATTTTATTTAAAAAAATGACTTTTAAGGTTTTTCGGTTTAATTTTTAACAATTATTTTTAAGCACTTTGTATTTTTTAATTGTGAAAATATCGATACAGTCTACTAAAGAGGTTCTTTCTCTACCAGGAACCCATCCCCAACTCATATTAAAGGCTTTTGTTTAAAAGAAATTGATGGTTATGTAATGGCTTGTAAACTTATTTTTTGACATAAAATTTAAAATAAGTCAAAAACGGTTTGAGTCAGTTATAGAACAGTATACATAAATTGTGTTAAGAGTTTAACGCAGAATTTAAAAATAAATAATATATAGGGTTCCTTTTAAAATAAAGAAATTGATATTAACTTTTTTCACCAAATTTTCAAAATTTTCCAAAGCTAATTTTTCGAGAAATCGATCTCGGCAGTTCCCGGCGGTCTCGCCCCCTGCATATCTCACATTTTTATAGAAACGTAAAAAAGTAAGAAACAAAATAAAATTAAAGGTGTTCCCCTAACAAAACCTACATTTTTATGTTTTATACAGTGCATTTCTTTAATACCCTCTACCATTTTTTTTTGACATATCAAATAAAATAATTTAAACTTTGGAACATAAAATTAATGAATAAATACTATGTATTAAAGTAAAATTTAAAAAAAAAAATTTAGGCCATCCGGGAAAAAATGAGAAATTTATAATCCTAAAGTATAAAGCCTAGTAACCTAGTACAAAATGGCAGTACACACAGAGTGGCGCTTTTTGTTGACTTTGCAGGGTATTGCGAAAACTAAAAGATATAGAACAAATTTGAGTTTTATTTTTGAAACAAATTCAGTGGTTAAAGTAAATTACGATTAATTTGATTTATTTTGGAGAGTGTTTTTTTTAAATTTGTCAAACTCTTTTCTACGCGGTTTTAGGTAGAGGAAATGGTATATTCAGTTAAAAGAGAAAATAATTTCCTTTAAAATGGTGTATTGTAAGAGGCTTTAAGAATATTTATTAGTAAAATATGGTCTTTTAAGTTTTCTACTTTTAAAGATTTTTCTAATCATTACGTACATCTTTTTAATTTTCCGTAATAACTTTTTTCTTGTGCATTTATGTACATATTATGCATTAAAATGCCCAATAGCTATTTTGTAATTTAACAACCTAAATCGAAATTTAAAACATCAAATTAGTTGTAAGTTAAAAGACAATTGGGTCACCCTTTTAATCATACAGGTATTTTTGTTACAGCTTTTTGCATTTTTTTTCAAAATATGGAAAGTTAAAAAAATACAGGTACAATTAGGTCCATCCGTAGACATCTCTGTATACAGCGTGTCTTCGGAAGTTTTACCAGATGGTTAACTTTTGTTGATACATAAACTTTATAAAAAAGTGCCTTTTCTTAAAAAGTCCTGCTTGGTAAGAAAACAAATTGCCACAAAAATATTTAAGGTTTGGATGTACAGGGTGCCTTGAAAAAACCTGTTACCAAGTTATAAAAGACATTAAAAAATATATTTTGTACTCAGACATTTTTATTTATTTCTTTAAAGTATATGTAAATGATAGGACAAAATATAAAAATATATAAAATAAAATGAAATAACAATTTTGTTTGCTTTGTAAATATGTAACCAGCGTCAAAATTTCACAGCTCTTATTTTATAACAAATCGCTAACTACATTTTTGAAAATATTTAGAAGACACAAAAAACTGAGTAACCTATTTTAAAAATCTATTGGGCTTAAAAAATTTTTAACCTTAGATTGTTGATCATATTTTACATATAACGACACAAAAAATCAATTTAGCTTTTTAGCTTGGCAAAGTTGTAATTTTTGATTGATGGACATGTCTTTTACTGCAGTAAAGGGGAATTAAAAAATATTTTTTATATTAAATATTTTTTTTTAACAAAGAAGTTTCGTACAACTAATAAAATAGTTTATTCAATGTCAAATTCTCTGTCGGCCGTTGGCCATGTCAAAATTTCTCCCCAAAATGTCAAATGGGACTCTGGTATAAATTTCATTGTAATGACTATATTAGGAATTTTTTCTTGTGTATATGGGTGTGGAATTTTTGTGGTTAGTTTATTTCTGTGTAGTCGGGCAGAGTGTAAAATCTTTCATGTTTAATGAGCTGCTTTTTATTAAACCGAAATTGCGGTCACAAGGCATAAAGAAATGCCCTCTTATTGGAAAATATACGTCTATCTGTTCAAATCGTCATTGCTCAATCAAATTCATTAGGAACCGGATCATATAGTAGTGTCGTAGTGTTTTTGTTTTAGTCACAATAATTATCACAAAAAATATGAAATTTTTCACACTTTTGTAACTCGCCTTGATCAAGGTTATGCTTCAAAAATGAAGACAATTCGTTTGCTTAGTTACCTGGCTTCCCCTTATGGTACACATAGCACGTCATATTTTTTTATTTTAAATCGTGTATTATAAAGGTACATACAGTGAGCTTGCGAAATTTACCTCAGAAAAAAGGTATCTCCCGGACAAGCGGCTTTTCGGCGGTAAATGAAAATTTATTCAATACACAACGTCATGCAATAAGTCACAATAAGTACTGTTTCTGCTGCAAACGCAGTTAGAGATTCAACTATTGTTTAGGGTGCATATATTAAAGAATGTTCGCTAAATAATAACTACTATAATTTGAAACCAAATTCTTTTTGAAGTCGCCCTTTAAATACAACATAGCCAAGGTGGTCCATAACATTTAACACGGTCTGTAGCTATATAACCATAGGTTTTTAAAAAAAAGTAAATTAAGAAACTTATAGATGTTGGATAAGGCTATATATTTTAGCTCATACAGGGTTTTAGATTCTGCAGAAAAAAATAAATCAAGTTTATTAATAGTACTAAGTGTCAAATTAGAATAGTTTTTGCGATATTTGATTTTTTTTTCAAAATGCAGAGGTGCAAGTAAATTAATTTTATTTTAACACTACTATCCATTTAAACTTTAAAATTTGTTACAAGATTAGAAACATTCTGCCCTGTCATACGTAGGTCATATCGAATTCAAATGTTCTGGTTCTGTGGTGATCAAATAATAGATTTACTTTTTTAGGAAATCAAATAGAAATAACTATCTTATTTCAAATGGAACACCCTGTATATTTTTACACCAGATGGTGACAAATAAAATACCTTTTAAAATGGTGTATAGGTTGCATACCGGATCAGCTAAATAACTTAACACATAAGCAATGTAAGGAAAAGAAACGTGAATACCCCCTGAAAAAGTAAAATTATTTTTTAACATCTTATACAATATTTAATCTCGATATGCCCTACGTATGATATGGCAAAATGTTCCGAATCTTGTGACAAATTTTAAAGTTTAAATAGTTAATAGTGTTAAAATAAAATTAATTTAGATTAGATTAGATTAGATTAGGAGGTGGATTGCATATCCTCTAGCACTGCAACCTGCTCAGGTTTATTGTGTGTCCTCCGTCCATAGGTTAGAGCACGCTATTCAAGCCGGTCTGTTTAATCAGACTCCACAAGCTTGAAACTGGCCCCTTGGTATATTTTGCCGCTTTAGGTTTTCTTCACCCAGCCTTGCAAACCGCAGACGACAAAGGGCTTCGCAGTAGCACCAAACGTGTTCTGCGGTTTCTTCCTCCTCCTGGCAGAACCTACATAGGTTTTCTTCTGCCAGGCCCATAGTTTCCAGGTGTTTATTCAGTCTGCAATGACCTGTCAGTTGACCCACTATTATTCTTACTGCCTTCCGGTTATAATTCAGAAGGTCTTTTGTAAATTCTGGCGAGTAAGCCTTGATGAACACTTTCGCCTGACGCTGTCCTGGTGTTCTCATCCACCAGTCTTGTGATTCCCTCTTAATCCATGATCTAATTAATGGATGACCTTACCTGGCATGATGGAATACCACAGTAGGGCTCGGGACCTACCATTGTCCTGCCAGCCCCCTCCTTTGCCAATTTATCAGCTTCTTCATTGCCTTCGTGGCCTTCGTGTCCTGGTACCCAGGCAATGGTTAGCTTGTTGGACGCACCCACCTCTTCCAGGGCAATTACGCAGTCCCGAACCAGCTTGGAGCTGATTTTGCATGAACTGAGTGCCTTGATGGCTGCCTGGCTGTCCGAATAGATTACTATGGTTTTATCCTCATAGCTCCTTCTGATAATTTCCCTAGCACATTGTTCTATGGCTACAATTTCGGCCTGGAACACAGTAGGGTGTTGTCCGAGACCCAAGTTTATTTTCGTCCTTGGTTTGTCCCCATATATACCTGCTCCAACTCCTTGGTCTGTTTTGGAGCCGTCTGTATACCAGATTAGGTCGGCTTTAATGGGAGGCCCTGCCACCCAGTTCTTTCTGTCTGGTATTAAAGTTTGAAAACCTTTGTTTAGCCAGTAGCTTGGTACCATTTTGTCTGAAGGCATCTCACACACTGAGACTTCTTGGTCCTCCTTGAATCTCCATTGTATGGCCCTTTCCTGTCTTATGATAGGACTCTGGCCTTGTTTGAGACGGTATTGTACCGCTTTCACTTCACCCTGTATGTAGATGTGAAGTGGCGGTAGATTGAGCAGCACTTCCAGTGCTGCAGTAGGGGTTGATTTCATGGCCCCCGTAATACATAGACAAGCGAGTCTCTGTATACTTTGTAATTGCCTTATTGCCGTCTTTTGTAGCGTCTTTGCACCCCAGGCAATTGATCCGTAGGTTATCATTGGTCTGACGACCATTTTGTATAACCATAGGTTCATCTTCGGACTGAGTCCCCAATTCTTTCCGCAAAGTCTTCGGCATCTACCCAGGGTAGTTCTTGCCTTCTGAGTGACTTTGCTTAAGTGTGGTCCCCAGGTTAGTTTTTGGTCAAAGATGACTCCTAGATATTTAACCTCTTTTGAAAAGGGGATTTCCACTCCGTTGAGCCTGGAAGGTCTTAGTCCTTCAAGCGCTCTTCTTTTTGTGAAAGGGACTGTTATTGTTTTATGAGGGTTGACTGAGAGTCCCTCCTGTTTGCACCATTTGTCAACGATGTCTACGGCGTTCTGCATTCTGCCTGATATGTGCTCTAGGTGACCCCCATTGACTACAATGACGAGGTCATCAGCGTAACCCAGGCAGTTGTACCTTTCACCAGTCAATTTGTCGAGAAGTTCATCTACCAGGACTGCCCAATATAATGGCGATAGAATGCCTCCTTGTGGACAGCCCCTCCCCACTTTAGCCTCCATTGTTACTGTGCCTAATCTTATGACCCTGTTTCTTAGGCTGGCTTCGATCCAGTTGCAGATCGTGTCGGGGATTCCTTTTTTCCTTAGCGCGTTCATTAGTGAGAAAGTTGGTACGTTGTTGAACGCCTTCTATATCCAAAAATGTTGCCAACGCCACCTCTTTGTCGTCAATCGACTTTGCCAGGAGTCTGTTTAGATCGTCCAGTGCTAGATCCACAGACATTCCTGGTTGGTATGCGTATTGGCGCTTGTTCAGAGGATTCCTATGAAGGGTGCTTCCTCTGATGTATCTATCCACTATTTTTTCCAATGCTTTCAGCAGGAATGAGGAGAGACTGATTGGTCTGTATGACTTAGGCGTCCTTTCTAGGGATTTGCCTACCTTGGGTAGGTAGATCACCCTTGCCTTCTGCCATAATTTGGGTATGTAGCCCCAAGCTACACATGCTCTGAAGATTGTGCCTAAGTGTGGCATTAGGATGTCCTGCCCTTTTTGCAACAACACTGGAAAGATTCCATCCAGGCCTGGCGATTTGAACGGCTGGAATTCGCCTAAGGCCCATCTGATGGAATTGTAGCTCACCACCTCAGCTGCTTTTTTCCAATCCACTTTCTTCGGGCGTTTTGGCCTATCAGTGGGTTGGGTTAGCCTTGTTGAGTTGGTGATTATTGACGAGCCCGGGAAATGTGTGCTTATTAGCAGCTCCAGGCTCTCCTCCGTTGTGCTCACGATTAATTTACTTGCACAAAACAAATCAAATATTTCAAAATCGAAAAAAATTAGCCACTTAATACTATGAATAAACTTGAGTGTTTTTTTGTGTAGAATGTAAAACCGGCATAAAATATAGGGTGTTTTATTTAAAAAAATATAAATTTGATACGTCATACTTTTTTGACAAACCCTGTATAGGTTAAAATAAATTTTATACTGTAGCCTTATCCAACCGCTGTATGTTCCTTTTTACTTTTTTAGAAACGCTTTAGTTATCCAGCTACAGATCGACCGTGTCGAATATGGTGGGCCAGCCTGTATATATTCTTGTAGAACTTTATTTTTTCAACAAGCAGGACTTTTTATAAAGTGGCACTTTTTTCGTAATTATAATATTCAAAAAATTCCTGTGTAGTGAGAACTTCCGAAAACCCTGTATATATTATTTGTATTTGGAAAGTTTTAAATACTTTTGCAGGTTTTTGGACAAATTGCTACATATTATTATTTTCAAGAAGAACACTGATACAAATTTTACTGGAAAACAATAAATTCAGTTTTAACCATTGGAAGAGTTTGCGCGATACCCTACCACGAATAATACCGAACGATATCGCGCGAGTTCGTGCCTCGGGTCGTATGTAGAAAAGTGTGTGACCTTGGCACTTATCTCTATGCGCTGTTGACGAACTGTTTGAAGTTTACTAAGCCGGTTGGACTTTTACAGAAAAAATACATTTTTTTAAAATTTCGTTTTAAGAAAAACTACCCATTAAAAAAATATAATTTTGTGGCTGGAGAGTTAAAATAGAAATAGGAACACGGCTGAGTGGTTCCTTTATTTATTTTAAATAAAATTGGGCCTAGAAAAAATTTTTTTTTGTCAAATTACTATTTTATATAGCTAGGAAACCATAAAAACAACCCACATACCAAATCTCGTAATTGTACCTCTTTTAATAAAATTATAAAACCTAATTTTGCAAAATGCAGGTAGACCGCCCTCTTAATATTAGAGTTTTTAAAAAAGAAATGTAAATTAAAAAAAAATCCATTATTATATCCAATCCAAATTATAACGCAAAGTGGGGTATTTTTAAAGGAACACCCCGTATATTTTATCAATACTTAAAAGGTCTCCTTAAAAGCTATTAGAAATACCAAATTTAATATATATTTATCTTTTAATAATTTTGTAATATGGCATCATCATGATTTCGTTAATAAAACACCGTGTATACTGTATATTATATTACCGTTGCAAAAGACAAAATGCTACATTTTATATGTTTATTCATTATAACTTTTGAAATATGACCAACTAAATCTAAAAAATAGTAGATGTACACACTAAGATTTGGAAGCTCATATTTCCAAAATTGTTATAGGAAATCTTTTTAAATGTGGTAAATTCTAAAAAGTCTTTAAAATGTCTTTTTAATGCTAATAAAATATACAGGTTGTTTTATTTTAAAAATTAAATTTTAGTATCAAACTTCAAACGATGGCTATATTTCCGAAACTATGACAAACTAAATATATCAAATATGGTATTTTTACGGCTTTTAAGGACACCTTTCTATAGGTGATAAAATATACAGGGTGTTCCATATCTCCACCTTGTGTTATAATTTAAAAAGAGGTAAATGAAAAAAAAAAATAGTCGGGACTAAATTTACGTAAAATTACTAAAACCTTTCAGTTTACATTTTTTTCCATCTCTAAATATTTAGGCTATCTCTAAAGTACCAATCAAAGTCAGTTTGTATAAGGTATAGGTATTTCCTTTACATTTCAAGTTCTTGTCAGGAGAATTAAAATAATGTGCTACTAGCCTCTCGAAAGTAACAGTTTTATGTTAAAGTGATAACAAAAATTTTATATAAAAGTTTCCATAAAAAAAAGTATTTGTTATTATGTTTTATATTGCTATTTAAACTAATGTAATTTATTGTATTTCCAAAATTAGTTTTAGTAATAAGTAAATTTTAGCTTTTTGTATCCTCCTTCCCCAAGTGTTTTATTTAAGCGTACCAATTTACAAAATTTAAACTTTGAAAAAATAAATAAATACTCAAGTTTAAAGAAAAAATTTAAAATGGCTGGTGGGCACATTCTTAGAAAAAGATATATTTTATTTTTGTTAGTGGGTACCGGTTGCGATTTTTAATTAAGCTTTTAGAGTATTTAATGTGTTCCTTTCAGTTTATTGCAGTTGCAAAGAAACATATATTATCAGCAAAATAAAAAAGAATTGTTATTATTTTTATTAATAAACGCATAATTAAATGTTTCTTGGTCAAGGAAGGGTATGAACACCATTTCATTTTGCGCCTAGCTTTATTTAATTTTGGGTAAAATATACATCATTATTAAATAGAAAGGGCCTACTCCTAAAATGCGCCTTATAACATTGAATGTAGTCAGGAATGTTTAGAGATACATTTACCGTATTGGAACAGTAATAGAGTTGTTAGATGTTTTGGAAATTAACAATTGTAATTTTTAAGTGTCAATTTGTTTCAAATAATAACAAGTAAATTAAAGATAAGACATATCCAATGTACCTAGAGGTTTTTAGAATCGAAATTTAAAATAGATCCAGGGATTTTTATATGAAAAAATAAGTCATAGATTTAACTTAAAATGCACTGTTGCACAGGAAATAATTAAAACGACTGACGTACACAATCATTAAAGAATACTATTGATAATTGCATCTATATTTGTTATTATGACTTTAAAATTCTTTTAATTTTTTTAGGGTTGTAGAACGCTACTGGGTGGATTCTAGAAGGTAAGATAATAATTAGTTAATAATTTGATAATGTCATTTGGGTAATAACAGTAACAATAAAAACATTTATTGCTAATATTTTTAAAAAACAATAGATATGTGTTGACTTAAATTCGTTTTAAGTATGCTTTGGTTTTATAGATTTCAGTAATTTGATCAAACTTTAAATTTTACGTTTTTCAAATAAATTCTTTACTTCTTACTTTTTAAAATAAAAAACAATATTCGCACTTAAGAAATTTAAAATGAGGTTAAATTTTATTGCAAAGTCTGAAACGATAGTTCCGTTTATTCAATTTAACCTAAGCTATATTGTATTTTATAAAAGCTTGCAAGTTTTGCTTCTACAAGAACTTACTACGAAGTTTCTTTTGTCAAAAAATCCACAAAATGTAATCAATAATATTAATAAAAAAAAATGTTATTGCCATCATAAAATAAATTTAGAGGTGTACCCTATGAGCATTTTTTTTAAATTGTCAATCGTTAATAAAAATCCTCGCTTAATAGCATTAGATAAATTTTTCCTACGACCACATGTAAAAATGGAAAATAGCAAAGTTTTTTCATGCATATAAAATGCCTTACCTATATTATACTAATGTTAAACAGTATTTTACAACACCAGTGTGACATACCGGTTCAGCTAAATAACTTAACACATAGACAATGTGAGGAAAAGAAACAGTCTAACGTGAATACCCGCATGTAAAACTTTCTGATTGGATGAGTCAATTACATATTTTGTTGTTGTTTACTGGCCAATATCCCAATACTTATTTGCTTAACCAGTATATTATAATGTTTTTGTAAAATATTGTATACATACCTTACGTCAGCCAAAATAAAAATTGGACTTATCAGGCTATTAATTGGAATTGCATTGAATAAACAATGCAATATTTTTTAAGTAAAGACCTTAATAAATTCTAAAATGATGATTGTCATACAAAGCTACTGGGTGTGTGAATTTTAATATAAAAATATTGTCAAACTATATTTTGTAAACCGCAGTGAGAAAAAGTATACAACACCCTACTGTTGCAAAGTTGTCAATTGTTTTATGTGTACATTACTTGTGTTGCTTGTGTAAAAATAACTTTTTAATACTCGTGGGTTTGTCGCATTTGGCCGACGCCTCGTGCAACAGTATTCTCACTCGTGTTAATTTTATCAGTTTTCACACTTGTAATGTAACATACCAATAAATGTTTTTTAGCTGGGTTTACTTGGTATAAAACGTTCCGTTTTAATATTTTAAAGTTATAAAACATCATTTTGTTTTGTTTTGTTAATTTAAATATATTTTTATTAATTGTACTATAAAATAACAAATATACCGAAAATATGTGGGCAGAAGATTTATATAGAATACATCAAAATAAAGATTTATAATAATATAGAATACATTACAATAATATAACAAGTTCCTATATTTCGTTTTTCTAAAGCCCCTCTTTACATAAATATAATATGTGCCCTTACAAAACGCCCCTAAAACTCGGTATTTATTAAATAACAATTACAGTTCTGTATAACAATACGCATAAATATAAAGTGTATATTATGTCGTATATTTAAAAAAAAAATGGCGATGATGGCGGTATAAAGACGAATGTCGGATCTTAAGTTACTGACATTATTTTATAGAACAAAAAAGAAACAATAATAATGTAACATTTGCTTTAAAATATTTCTTTAAATAAAGTAAGAAAAAATAAAAACTGTTTTGCAAAATTTAAAATTTTTGAAAATGAAATATTGTTAAGCATAAAAATGCATAACATTTTAACTAACCCTGTATCTTTTACCGTTCCCGGGCTCCTAATTGTAGCCTTTGATTTTGTGACAGTATAGTGTATCATATTCAAGCAACTGATAGGGACATAATTTAAAAAAATTACCAAATTTAATCCGGCCAATTGATATAACAACAATAAAAATAAATTGAAATTTTAATTAAAAATAAATAAAAACAACAGGTGTAGCAAAAAAACTTTAAAAATAAAATTTAACAGCAATGCCAGTATAGTTTTTTAATTCCACATGTTCAGAACATCTTGGTGCTTTTTAGGAAATTTAGAATTTAGCTGTACTTTTACTTATCCTGTATGTAAGTAACTCACAGTTAAAGTTTAGTATGTCAGGTACTTATTTATATCATTTATAACGTCAATAAATCTTTGTGAAAATTTTAAACATAAAAATTAATGTTTATTTCTTTTACCACAAATTCTATAAAAGATCATAAAAATCCATTTAATAAATATTTTAATATTAAACGGTACCTAGTATTTAGGCCTTATCCAAATTCTAAGGAAGATTAAAATAAAAAAAATATACTAAATAGGTAAATTTTACTTTTTTTTAGGTTAAAAATTTTGTTTCCTTTTATTGTTAATCTCTAATACTGCATTTGAAGGTGACTTTGCACTTTTTTAGGTTGATTTCTTTTATCTGAATATAAAAAGCTTTTACTAAAACTATAACAAAAGGCTGTTGCTCATAAGACTTAAATAAAATACAAAGCTCGACGTCACTTTGACTATAAAAGCTACAAAGGACTGCATACCAAACGCGTGGTTGTTAATTGGATACTTGTTCTCGCATTTATTTTTTTTTGTACTTTTTTCTTTTAAAAGAGACAAATATGTTAGAATTGTACTTTACGTTATGTGTATTTTATTTTTCTAACGGACTGTGGGTGTTTTAAGTGTCAAAAAGGTAGTTTATTGACACAAAATATAAAAGTTAAGGTAAAATCGAAGGTAAAACAATATTTACTAGTCTATGGCAGTTTTATGCCGGCACATAGTGAGTTACTAAAAATACTGTAATTCTAAGATATCTGCCATAAGATATTTATTAATTTTTGCCGCAATAAATTCGCGGGCAAAATTTATTAGGTTTGCAAATTTTTTAAAGTCCATTTTGACTGGTTGCTTAGATATGACAATGCCGAATTTTCGGTAAAAAGTACAGCAGCGCTAAAATATCTCTACAAAACCGCAAGCTGCGTTAACCAAATTTATTATTTAAATATTCTTGGACCTGTAGTACTATTGGCTTTTAGGTCTAGGGGTTAATTAGGAGGGGTTAAAATATTTATTTAAAATTTTATTTAAAGGGTTACAAAACCGTATTTATACTTTTTTATAACGTGCATTTATTATTTTGTATTTTTAATAATTTCTTTAATAAAAAAACACATTGTTTAAATTCATTTCGTGTCATGTTAAATCTTGTTGGTAACCAAACCATATCTTTTTCAGGGTAAATGTTACGTCATTTTTTTTACGATATAAAAATAAAATAAAGTGCAAAGAAAGAAAATAAAACTACCCAATTGTGGGCGTTCCTTTGAGTTCGTAAAGAGACAGACATTTTTGGAAGGGAAATGTAGGACAAAGTGAATAAAAGGAGGCAAATCTAAAAACGTACCAAATAAAACTCTTATTTAACTTTTATTTTAAATTAGTAAAGAAAAATGCATTGGTATAAAGTTAAAATAAAAAATATCACAAGCCCATAACAAGTCAAAACCCAGAGGGTAGACCCCACTAGTTATTGGTATTTTGGGATGCTTAAACGATATATGATGATAAAAATAAATTTTAATGGGGTGGGTAAAACGTAACTTATTATAATAAATCAAAATTCATATGCATTCCTACTTAATTGGGTGGACTAAAACTGATCGTGACAAATAAAAATAATTTCGACCTCATGGTCTCCTTTGTAGACCGCCCTATCAACCTATACAGTTTCAGGGGTACTTCGATATTGTCTTTTAATATATCGGGTGACAACGAAAATACTATGCAGCAATTTGTTGTTTTAGTGCAACCGTATAGTTTTCTAATTTAGGGACGTTATATATATTGTATCACCGGACACCAATTTTACATATAATAGCACCTGTGCATTACTTTTGATCTACCCGGAAGTGATATAAACTTTGATATTTTAAATGGAACAACCTGTATATTTTTTGGGATTTGAATTCTACAAGTTATTCCTAATATAAAACCTTAAATATATTCGTAACCTAACTTTTTGGGTTTCGGAGAAAATGGCGTTTGAAAATGTCCAAAGGACAGCACAATATGCAGTTTATGGAAAAACAAATAAACATCACAATAATTTAAAATGCCTTAAATCGTTCTTCATATAGGAATGCATATGAATTTTAATTTTTATAATAGGTTTTATTTTACTCCCTGAGGGGTAGTGGGGGAAAATTGAACGGTTAAAATCTATTTTTATTATCATAATATATCGTTTTAGCACCCCAAATACCAAGAACCTGTTGGGTCTACCCTCTGGATCTTTTGTTTGTGGGCTGATGTAGAGTTGAGACTTGTGAATGAAGATTTCAGAAATGAAACGATATCCCAAAGGATTCTTAAATACAAGGAAAACACTGCCAATGTTTCTTTTGATCTGTTTTTTTTTTTACTAAATATACCCGCTTAAATAAAGTAAAGGCTTTTATATTATTAAATTAAAATTTATTTTTAGTTTATTTGAAATCTCTTTGTAATTAAGATATTAAGTAGTAGTCGTGTTATAAAGCCTTTTCGTTTAATTTCGCTTTTTTTTATTAAGTGTACACTACCCGTTAAATTTTAAAAATAATACATATGTATTTTTTGGGTAATGGACCAGACAAAACATTACTGGGCATTACTGATTAGTAAAAAAATTAAAATACATAATCTGTGTGCTTTAGGTAAATTTTTCTTTATACATTTAAAAACTGTTTAATATTTTTTCTACAATTTTGGATCATTGCTTTTAAACTTAAAATATTTTATTGTTTTATGTTTTATTTCAATTATTTTTAAGCAATTTTTTTAATTATTCCATTTTTCAATATCTAAAAATCATTAAAGAAAAACACAGAGAATTATATTAAAAAATAAACTTGATACTAAATACACTTAAAATAGTAATAAATTAGATTTTATATACAGTGCCACAAAATTGGGCAAAAATATATTTTTAGTGTTATTAAAAGACTTTTTTTCTTAACACATTTGTCAATAAAATATTACAAAAATTTGCCCCTGTTACATAAGACAATAAATTTTAAATTTGTTCTCAAAATAGGTCAAATCTCAATTTTATACAGGACTAAGAGGATAAACATGTAAGTAACAAAATTTTACAAGCTATATTATTTTTGTAAAATTAGGCTACATAAAATCGGTTATAGAAAGAAATAATAATTTTTGGGCTCCTAAATTTCTTTTTCTTTCTCCTGAAATAAAAGTGAAGCAATGCGTAAAATTAAAAATAAAAGACAATAAGTAATAATCTGTCACTGCTAGGTACCTTGGTAAATAATTTTGTGTGATTTTTTTGTGAAAGCGACTTGATAGTCGTCATAATTTAAGAATAAAATGTTTTTTACATTAGGTTTGGTTATAAAAAGAGATTACGAGTCCCACCTAAAATTCGTTTTTTTTTAATACACCAACCCAAATATCAGGGTTGTAAAAGTTTCTATACGATTGGATCTAAAACTGTAGTTACAGTTTAAAATAATAAATTTGTTTACGTATTTTTTTTAAATCTAAGTGCATTTAAAAATACAATTTTTAATTGTTCTTACTAAATTTTTAAATACTTAGTAGAAATTAGAGATGAGCATAAAATCACAACCTGTGAATTATTTACTGTGAATACCATTTCACAGTTACAACCTGTTACAGCTTAAAAAAGTACCTGTAAAGGGCCAAACTGTAAATTAATTTTTTAACAATATTATCAAATTAACTGTTGTGTGAATACTGTTAATGACACTTTTTCACATAATTATCAAATTAACAAGGTTGCGAATAATTTACTGCTTACTTCTTAAATACATTTTAATTTTTTATTTACCTTATTACTTTCGTATCTTTCGTTTTAAAATACCAAATAATATAATACCCTTTTTTATTTTTTTTATTGTTTTAATAGGCATATATGTGTCGCAGGCAAATGGTTATTTTAGGCAAATGGCTTTTGCCTAGGCTAATACCTTCTGCCTGGTAAAATGACTTTATGAAAATAATTTTTATTTAAAAGCCATTTGCCTAGGTAAATGCATTTGCTGTGGTCCTTGTTAGGCAAATAATATATTTGATAACATATTAGGCGTACAGTGTGTTTTGCAAACTACATTGGGGCGGTCATTCTTAAATATTGCTTGGGTAAATAAAATCAAATTCTATTTGACAAGGCAAATAGCATTTGCCTAGGCAAAAGATATTTGCCTAGCATAACTATTTGTCTGCGACATATTTACATATTATGATATATAATAAATTAGGTATGGTCTGTAAATTTTTACACCTGCTTCATTTCGTGCAATAAAAACAATATTTTGCCTTTTTCTTCCATATATTTCACCCTTATTTATTTTACCCCACACTGACAACATAATACAAATTTTCACTTTTATCTTTTGTGAAATAACGGCGTCGTTGACGCTCTGTTATTCGATAATACTTAATTCACAGTTAAGCTCATCTTTAGTAGAAATAATGGAAAAAGTTGTTGGTTTTTATCAGGGGGCACCCAACATAAGGTTTGGTATATAATGGAAAACGAACCCAAACTTTACACCTTGGTTTACACGCATCTGATTTTAATATATATTTTTATTTGTGTTTGTAGTGACGTTTATTGGAAGACATTCTTTTCATAAAATATTTCCTTACGCAACTAATACATTTTATTGTTTTATTTAACTATCCTTTATCTCGTATGCATACCTTTTTCCCTGTTTTACAATTACAGTAAATAATTTTTGTAAGTTGGGTATATAAAAATTTATTAATAATTTTAATTCAATGCACAGGAGGTATATATAAACACTATTTTGAATACATTTTTTAAACACTATTTTAAACAAGTACATCTTTTCTTGATATTTTAATATAAACAAATTTTAAATTTGCTTTTTAAATGGTTGGTTTATTATTCAAAATAACATTTTAAGCCTTTTTGTGAAAAAAATAAGGTAATTTAGCAGAAAATAAATGGGCCAGTGTGTGACTCACATTGTAATTGTGTCTAGTTTTTACACGGGAAAATTAGTGTTACGTCAAGAAATGTTTGTATCAAAGATAGATTTGTTTAATATTATGTTGCGTCCGGCAACAATTCGCCGCGCCGAATAGCGCGCCATATAATAACAAACATATAGAAGCTTCTCGAAATTTAATCTTGATATGCTAAAGCAGTTTTTTAAGAATATTTCTTTTGGAAATTTATATGTAAGTCTAGATGTTAATTTTTATATATAGCGAAATTATTAAAACCATTATATGGGCTGTTGAGGCTAATTGCCAAATAAAAACAAAAATATTAGATAATCTAGGGACTAAAAACAGAAAAAATATTTTTCCTCCAGAAATATTAAAAAGGGGCGAGGAGCTAAAAATTTATATTGGTTACGTAACCATGGTTTTGACAAGGAGAACAACCTAAGTAACAGATACAAATGTGCCAAAAAGAATATAACCGATTGGTTGAAATGTCAAAAAAGAACATATATAGCACAATAATAAATCAAAGTAACAATAAACAAAAAGCGGTCTGGAACTTAATAAAAAAACAAAATCAAATAGAAATTATTGATAGTGGTACAAAAATAACAAAACCAAAAGAAGTAGCTAACATTTTTTGGAGTATTTTTCAACTATTACTGAGACAACTTTAAGTAATAAATTTGGTAACCTGAGATCAGAGAGATGCACATTACCAAATCAGCCTATTAGTAATACTTTTTTCTTTAGATTTGTTGAAAAGGATGAAATTCTAAATATAATAAACAAAATAAAATACAAAAAAGTACTGGGTTAGACAATATTCCTGTTAAAATAATAAAATGCTTAAAATATTCTTTGGCTGAACCTTTTCAATATTTGGTCAACGTTATATTTGAAACGGCCACTTTTTCAACAAAACTAAAAGAGGGACTTATAGTCCCAATTTTTAAAAAGCTTGATTCCACCAATGTATGCAACTACAGGCAGGTTACAATTCTTAACATCTCATCAAAAGTTTTTAGAGAGGTTATTTTATGATCGGATGATTTTTTTCTGGATAAAAACGAGATAATTGTTGGGTGTCAGCATGGTTTTTATAGGGGAGATCGACGGAGGGTGCGGCGTCCTGGAGTACGTTTATAAAAAATGGATGGATGAAGGAGAGCATGTCGCCGGGCTCTTTTTCAACCTTTCACGTGCATTTGATAGTTTAGATCATAACTTTTTATTAAATAAACTTTATACTTGCGGATTCAGGGGCAGGTTTTTGGAAATGTTGAAGTCTTATCTGGAATATAGAAAGGTTGAACACGAAGTTTCCGAGTTTGAAGATTTTAATATGGGAGTCTTCCAGGGTTCAGTGCTGGGACCATTATTATTTTTAATCTTTGTTAATGAGGTAGCAGAATATATATCCAACGCAACTATTAATATGTTTGCGGATGATACCTCAATTGTGGTCTCAGCACGGACCCCTGAGAATCTCAAATCCAAGATTCAATTGACAATTCGGGAATTTAAAGAATGGTGCGACCAAACTAATCTTATTTTAAACATCAAAAAAAAACCAACTATATAAACTTTCGAAGTTCTCAGAGAAAGAAGAAAATTAACATCGAAAATATACAGGAGGCTGAGAGTCTGAAATTTCTTGGCCTGTATCTGGATTCATTTTGTAAACGGGACTACCACGTAGAACATGTATGTAAAAAAAAATTCTGTTTATTTTGCCTTATCGCGGCTACAAAACACGTTTACGGAAAACACTTTGCTAACGCTATACTACTCTATGGTTTACTGTCATCTTAACTACAATATTGTTTTGTGAAGCAACTGCGTGGATAGAGAGAGAGTGTATAAATCAGAAAAAATCATTAGGCTTATCTTTCGACTTAATTCCAGGACGAGTTGTAAATCTACATATATTAATAAAAAATATTATCATTGCCTTGTTTATATACATATATACAAAACCTTATTGTATGTCACGGAAAATTCCTAGAAGTTTCAAAAAATTTTTGTTTTCATAAGTATTTATGAAAAATCCCCCGAATATACTGGTAAAAAAATGTTTAATAAATTACCAAATAAAATTAAAAATTTAACATTTAATAAATTTAAATACCATATAAAAAAATTCTCCAACAAAAGTGTTACTATTCGGTTAATGAATACATGTCAGATATAGTGTAGCTATTTTTTAAGTGTTTTTATTTGTATAATATATTGTTAAATGTAAATGTTCTTGTTTTAGATAGTGTATATATATATTTTTTTATATATTTTTAATTTTTTATAGTTTTTAAACATATGTGTACATCAATTTTGTATGGCTGACGTATAAAATATATTATTATTGTTATTATTATTATTATTACGTAGTTCCAAGAGATTGGGCAATGATTCCGCGGTAATTTAGAGCTTGTAGGTTTTTTGCATTAAAGGAGCGCGCAAATAGATTGGTTTGTTTGAACGAATAATTGGCGAATTGTCGCAAGTCTTGACGCAGCTTTAGATTTGTGGACGAGGTTAATACACGTCCTGTACTTTATAATTACTATATATTAAAATAATACTTGCAAAAAGATCAACCTGTCAGGTAAGAAAATATATTATTTTTTGTCTGTAAAATATTGTTTAGTAGGATTCAGGCTTTTGGGAACTTGTCTTAGAGCGCTTAATTATGGCACTCCAATGGGGTCTTTGCCCCGTCGCGGTCGGGTTCGGGGAATATCGGCACTCTCCGATCGATATACGATTTTATTGGTTTAGAATATAGTATAAATTGACCATTAAACGTATGCTTGCTCTGTACGGTTGTCGCCACCTCAAACACGAATATATGCGTACATACTGTCGAAAGCTCGTCGAATTTTAGTCTCGTCGCTGTTTCACCTACCCATGTGCGGAATGCCTTACTTAACGTTTGTTGTAAAGCTAGTTAACAGGATCCTTAAATTTTACAAATATGCTTTTGTAATTATTAAACAAATATACTATAAATAATAATGTGCATATTAAAGTCTTTTATTTAAAGTGTAAAAAATTATGTTTAAACATATTATTTAAGTATAGAGAGCTACTTAAATATAAAAAATTAATAAATAAAAATTTTATAGAGCCCATGACTTGGTATTAAAAGATACTTTGTTAGAGAAAAGAACACTTTGTTATGATTTTTTAAATGAGGGTATTTTTTTAGCCGTTTATTAAATATTTGTTAGCTACCTTGTATACCCTTTAACTTTTAATAAAATTAAATACTTCTAACACACTTTATGCCTTTGCACTAATTTAAAAAAAAATAATGACAAAGTGAAAATAAAATAGTTTTATATTTATTGCAAATTTAATAGACCACCTTGTATAATGACACATTTAAATTACCTTTAAACTGATTTTTTCCGAGAATTAAAGGCTAAATTTAGCTATTTCATAAGAAAATATTATGGGGAATTATTGAGGAATTATTGGGGATTATGGGGAATTATTAAGGAATTAATTGGGAAATTACGAAGAATTATTGGGGTATTATGGGGAATTATTGGTCGGCCTGGAAAAGTATACTTTTTCAAAAGAATTGTTTTTTCAAATTTGGAAAGGTGGTTTTCTTTTCGTTTATTTCATTACGTTAAACGGGTTTCCTACTGCATGCTCCTCTTATAGTAATTTTCTGGTTATACTACGACAACTGTTGGTTATTGGATGGTCTTTTTGTTAGGTACACGCCTGGAAAGAATGGGACCGCTTCGGTCCTGGTCCCGGGGTATATGAGCTGACCCTGTTCAGCCCTATTGACCCCTATGAACTTGCCAGTTGCCTGAAACAAAATAGAAGAAAACCCTCCAAAAACCCAAAGAATTCGAATTAAAAACGACGTTTCGGTGACAAGTCTGCCACCGTTGTCAAGTTAAAAATGGACTTAAAAACTAAAAATAAAAAACTAACTAATATTTAAATAAGAAATGATTAAATTTTGTGCTTTTGGAATCTCAAACTGAAAATAGTTTGACATATGTGTCATGAGTGACATAAGTAACTGGTGTATTTATTATTGGTAAGACAAAAAGGTAATGAGTTAATTGATTTTTAGCTTTCCTGAAGATACTTCAGTATCGAGCAAAGGCAACCAAGTGTTATTTAAATTAACTGAAATTGATGCTACACAATTATCTTTATTTAATAATATATACGCACTTTCTTTGATTTTGCGTTTTTTAGAACAAGTTTCCATTGCTAAAATACTAGAAGCATCCCAGTTTATTCTGTGATTGTTATCAAATGCGTGTTGGCAGACTTTTGATTTATGAAATTCTGTGTTTTTAATGTATGATCTGTGTTCTTTTATGCTTTTAGCTAATGGTCTACAAGTTTCACCTATATAAAACTTATTGCATTTGCAAGGTATTTTATAAATAACATTTTTTGTATTTTCATTTAAGTTGTAAGGTTTTGTTTTTGTTAATTGAGATCTAATGGTGTTTTGTGTTTTAAAAATTTTGCGAATATTAAATTTATTTCCTATTCGTTGAATTTTATTTGATAGTCCGGGAATGTATGGTAAAAATAAATTTGTAACAGGTCTATTTTGATTTTGTCTTATATTTGGATTTTCAAATTCATGGAAACAATTATTTATAAAATCAATAGGATAATTATTTGAAATTAAAATATCTTTTAAATAATCTTTTTCATTGTTTATATTTTGATTAGAACAAATGACTTTAATTCTATCAAATAGACTTTTTACAACTCCCTTTTAAACATTTAGAATTTTAAATGACACCACACAACAGTAAGACACCACATTTTTACGGAGTACCAAAAATACATAAACCTAATATACCTTTACGTCCTATAGTAAGTTGTATTAACTCACCTACACATCCACTAGCAAAATTTCTACTTAACATTTTAGATACTTTAGTAAACAATACTGATACATACATTAAAAATTCTAAACATTTTTTAGAAAAATTAACAAACATTGATATTGATCCAAATAATACACTGGTAAGTTTTGATGTTGTTAGTTTATTCACAAATGTCCCAGTGAATAAAACATTAAATATTGTTAGAAATAAATTAAAAAATGATGTCCATCTTGGCGAAAGAACCAAACTGAACATAAACACTATTCTTAAGCTACTAATTTTTTGTGTCAAAACAACATATTTTCAATACAACACTGATTTTTATAAACAAAGTTCTGGCATGACTATGGGTTCACCTTTATCAGCTTTATTAAGTAATATTTTTATGGAAAATTTTGAGTCAAATTTTGTAGAGAATTATCAATATAAACCTTTAGTTTGGTGGAGATATATAGATGACATTTTTTTCTACATACCAACATGATGAACAATGTTTAAATAATTTTTTAACACACATTAATACACAAGAACCAACTATTAGGTTTACTTTAGAAAAAAAACAACTCACAACTACCTTTTCTTGACATTTTAATAAAAAAGATTTAAATAATTTCGAAACAAAAATTTACAGAAAACCTACACACACAAATAGATACTTAAACTTTAAGTCAAATCACTCCATAATGGTTAAAAAGGGAGTTGTAAAAAGTCTATTTGATAGAATTAAAGTCATTTGTTCTAATCAAAATATAAACAATGAAAAAGATTATTTAAAAGAAATTTTAATTCAAAATAATTATCCTCTTGATTTTATAAATAATTGTTTCCATGAATTTGAAAATCCAAATATAAGACAAAATCAAAATAGACCTGTTACAAATTTATTTTTACCATACATTCCCGGACTATAAAATAAAATTCAACGAATAGGAAATAAATTTAATATTCGCACAATTTTTAAAACACAAAACACCATTAGATCTCAACTTAAATGAAAATACAGAAAATGTTATTTATAAAATACCTTGCGAATGCAATAAGTTTTATATAGGTGAAACTTGTAGACCATTAGCTAAACGCTTAAAAGAACACAGATCATACATTAAAAACACAGAATTTCATAAATCAAAAATCTGCCAACACGCATTTGATAACAATCACAGAATAAACTGGGATGCTCCTAGTATTTTAGCAAAGGAAACTTGTTCTAAAAAACGCAAAGTCAAAGAAAGTGCGTATATATTATTAAATAAAGATAATTGTGTAGCATCAATTTTAGTTAATTTAAATAACTTGGTTGCCTTTGCTCGATACTGAAGTATCTTCAGGAAAGCTAAAAATCAATTAACTCATTACCTTTTTTGTCTTACAAATAATAAATACACCAGTTACTTATGTCACTCATGACACATATGTCAAACTATTTTCAGGTTATATATACATGTCTGCGATAAAAAAAGTAGTATATCTTGACATGCAGGTTTATAAAGCATTGGCGATTCTTTTAACTGGTGAATTCTTAACAAAAATATTTTTCTAACGAATGTACTTACAAAAGGGCCCGGAAGTCAGATTTTTGTTGTTCGTTAGGTCCAAAATCAGAAAATTTCCCATATATAACAATACATTTTTTTTTTAAATGATATAAATATATTTGATGACATTCTCTATACGGAGTGTCCAGTAACTCAACCGACAAAATTTAAGGGGTGATTCTACAATACAAAATAAGAACAGAACTGCATATGAATGTCTTAGTTTTTAAACTATGGGGTAATAAATTTTTTTAAAAATTATTGTTTAGTTATATATACTTTTATACCAATACAAATATTTAACATTTTTGGCACGCAAGAAAAAAAAATTACCAGAGTCGTCCATGAGGGGTTTAAGGTAATATTAATTCTATAGTATGATTTCTATTTATTAACGAGAAACACGTTTATTTAATGAAAAAGTCAGGAAGTCACATTTGTTCCAAACATAATAAGGATTTATTATTATTATTTTTTTGAAGAAATGCAGATGCGTACGTTTTTTCCTCAAAAATTTATAGCTTAAGTCCCTTACGGGTCCTACACGGGTAAAAATATATTTTCTTGTGTGCCAAAAAATTTCTCTTGATGCACAAAAGGCGGTCATTAAATTATTTAAAATATTTAAATTGGTATAAAAGTTATTATAACAAAAACATTTTTTCTTTTTAAATTTTAAACACCTTGTAATTCACAGTATATATAATTTTTTTCTTATTTTTCATTTTAGAATCAGCCGTTAAAGCTTGTTGATTGAGTTACTGGACACCCCTTATAATTTAAAAATATATTTTATGTTTATTATTATGTTAATTACTAATTTCAATAATATAGAAATAAACACTCCGCCCAATAACATAGTTAAATTCAAAAAAATGTAAAAAAATATATTAGTTTTTTCTTATCTTGTACATCCAATGATGGAAGGGTTAAATAGATTTTGCATATTTATCCGAATAATATAAATCACTTTCTTTATAATGCATGAAAAGTTTTACTTGCCCTACATTGTATATTGTCAAACCCTTGTGAAATGCGATAAAAGAAAATGGGTGTAGTAAAACTGAGCTGTTGACAGAAAAAAATATAAAGATAAAATCGGCTTTTACGATAGGGCGGTAATTACTTTTATTGTTAAATAATCTTAAGATTATATTTTGTTTCAAGCAGTCACTACAGCGGAATAGAAATCGTGATAAAGAAAATAAAATTCATATTAAATAGAGACAAAAAGCAACACTATAAATATGCACTAGGGTGGAAAGAAAAACATATTCTTTTCCAAATCTTTAAAACGTGCCTCTGGATATACAAAAACTCGTGGTAAAATCTAAATAGCTAAACTTTTTATCTTTAGATTCCTCGTTGGGCCTAAACTTTGCAAAATATGTGAATTTTATTGATTTTTTTGACTAAATTAGAAAATCTAAAAATACATATTTTACATATTGCCTTAGGCCTAAAATGTTTTTATAATGTACTTAAAATGTTAATTTAAGAAATATAACTAAACTAGCCGACCGTGCCCACTTCGTTGGGCGTTAATTATATTTTTTTCTGAACTTTTTTTTCAATCATAATAAAATATAGCCTATAGTATTCTTTTATAGTGTAACTTTCTAATTGTGAAAGAATTTTCATCATCGGTTTAGTATTTCCGAAATTTAGCCCTTACAATTAAACAATCAACAATCGAACTAACTCTGGCGGGCGACACCGGGCTTTTATATATTCAGAGAGCTGGCTTTAGGATATCCGGGAAAGTTTGAGAATATTTTCTTTTTCACACCTTATAAAGTTTAAATACTCGACAACAGATGGCGCCACTACACTTAATTTCCGTTGAAGGATTGGAAAAGCCCTTATATCTTTAAAAATACGCCCTTTAGGTTAAAATGGAAACTTTCTTGCTCGAGGGGGATAAAGGGCTATCACACTATATAAGTCCCTTTATCGTATCGGCATTTTTTTAAGGGTTTATCTGCACGCACATTTTATCAACTTAGTTTTATTATATACTAGCTATGATTCCCGGCTTCGCTCGGGAGTTGAAATAAGACCCAAATAACCGTTGTTCTGAATGAAGTTCAAATACTTGACAACAGATG
This sequence comes from Listronotus bonariensis, assembly GCA_014170235.1. NCBI lineage: Eukaryota > Metazoa > Arthropoda > Insecta > Coleoptera > Curculionidae > Listronotus > Listronotus bonariensis. The sequence goes on from JACEGR010001454.1 coordinate 120,861, forward strand.
GCGCCACTACACTTAATTTCCAAGTTGAAGGGTTGGAAGAGTCCTTATCCTATCTTTAAAAATACGCCCTTTAGGGTAAAACGGGAACTTTTTGTTTAAGGGGGTTAAAGGGCTATCACACTATATAAGTCCCTTTACGTATCGGGACTCCTTTTCAAGTTTTATCGGCACGCACATTTTATCAACTTAGTTTTATTATATATAATGATAATGATTTATATGCCTGAAGGTTTCTTCAGCTGTCCGCCAATGGCTACTTTAGATACTGAAATAATGTCCTAAAACAATTTACATGCATAATAGATAAAATGCATCAGAAGAAATAGAGTGTCTAAATACGAGGCTTGGACGATTGCATCAACTAAATGCAAATACTTACAGTATTCTTTGATGATCAAACCTATTACACCAATTATTGCGATGTATTACTGTGCTAGGTTTACTTTATTTTTAATACTTACTTGGGCCAATTACACCAGAGGCCGACAGTTCCTTCTTTAGATAAAACGGTGCTTTTTGTGAAAGACAATTTTGACCAATTTTATGGTTGTTGGATCAGATAAAAGTGCTGTGGCTTCAAAAGGACGGGGTAATATATTTTTTTTTGCTTTAAAATTAACTGAAACGTATTTTTATTTTTTTTTTTCTATTCCATTTTAATGAACTTCCATTGCGGCAGGACCCCTAAAGACTAATGTTGTAAAGAACATTTTGATTCCCTTTTAAGTCAATAAATATCCTTATGCGTTACTGCTATTAAATCAAATAGGTCAAATCTTTCCCCTAAAAGAAAAAAAAACTGTTTTATCTAGAAAGAAAACTGTTGGTTTCTGGTGTAATTGACCCTAGTATTCAGAATAAAGTTTACCCAGAATGGTATTTTTTTAAATGCGTTTTTATTCCTTTATTGCAATTAAATGATTAAATATTTTCGACATCCAAAGAATACTACTGTTATATACATTTTAGCTGATAAAGTGGTGCAAGCCCCGCGTTAGGACACTCTAGTTCCATTGATCTGCATTTGATCTATTGTGCATTGTGAATTCTTTTAGACATCATTCCAATATCCTCCAAAAACGTAAGTTTTTGCCAGTACCACCATAAACGTTGACGAATGATCACCACCGCGCTATATTTAATCGAAAAATAGCCATAGGGTTTTTATTTACCTACATTGTTGAAGAAACCTTATGGCATAGAAATTTAGTTATATTAATAAAAAAACACACATTTTAAGTACATTATAATAGACTTTGGGCATTATGTAAAATAGGTATGTATTAGATATTTTAATTCAGTAAAAAAAAACTATATTATTAGCATATTTTGCAAACTTTAGACCCAATGAGGACCTGAAGATAAAAAGTTAAGCCGTTCAGATTTTAACATCGGTTTTAATATATCCAAAGGCACATTTTAAAGACTGTACAAAAATGATCTTAGAAATTTTTCATTCTCGTTCAACCCTAATATGCACACTTATACCTATCCGTATACGCAACTAGAGACAATACGTGAGGGATCAAAAAAGGTTAAAAGCATGGCCGTAATTTAAAATTCTTTATGCAACCACCTAAACCAATTTTGTTTAGGGTTTGTATTAACCGTACAGGTATCAAAAAGACGCCTAACATTTTTTCCAACGTGTTTTTATTCTGGATTTTACTGTGGTTTAACTGCTCTTTATTAACAATTCAATGAATTAGTTGACGTCCGCATGCACTTGTATCCCTGTTGTTTTGCAACATTGACAAATGTTAAGGAAAATTTAACTATTTGCGACTCCATTTTCTTAAAACAGGTTGATTTTTGGACCTATGGGAAAGAAAGTATGGAAAAGTACAAAGAAGTATGGGGTAGTACATAAAAGTATAGGAAAGTATGAGAAAGAACAGGAAAGTACGGGGAAGTATGGGGAAGTATAAAAAGTATTGGTAAATACGGGGAAGTATGAGGAAGTACGGAGAAATCTGAAGAAGTACAAAAAAGTGGGAAAGTATAAGAAAGAACGGGAAAGTACAGGGTGGGCCAAATTGGGCGTTTTTATGGACTATCTTAGTTATTACTTAAGTTATTAAAAATCTAATGTAGGGGTTATGGGCTCGATTTTGTTTAGGTTTTGTCCTAACCGTATAGGTGTTAAACAGACGACTAACATTTTTTTCAACGTTGTTTTTTTCTTTGATTTTACTGTGGTTTAACTGCTCTTTATTAACAATTCAATGAATTAGTTGATGTCCACATGCACTTGTATCACTGTTGTTTTGCAACATTGACAAATCTTTAGCAAAATTTAACTATTTGCGACTCAATTTTTTTAAAAAGGTTGATTTTTGGACTTATAGGAAAGAAAGTATGGAAAAGTACAAAGAAGTATGGGATAGTACATGAAAGTATGGGGAAGTATAAGGAAGAACAGGAAAGTACGGGGAAGTATGGGGAAGTATAAGGAAGAACGGGGAAGATTATGGAAGTATGGGGAAGTACGAAAAAATATTGGTAAATACGGGGAAGTATTAAAATTACAAAATAGTCAAAGATAAACGTCAAAAGTTCAAAAAAATAATAATAATAATTACTTACATACGAATTTTTGCTGGTTATCCGACGGACACATATTAAAGCCAACCACTTTATTTTACAAGACTTGGTTGACTAAGGCCGCAGTTATAATGAAAAAAAAGACAATGAGTCGAACACCGACTTACCAAGAGTTTACCATTACTAGGCGCGTTCTCCCTCGATTTGCTTGCGCACAAACCGGTTTTTTCGCCTATGAAATGTAACTTTTGTTTTGTTTTTACACACTAATCCATTTATATTTTAATGGTAAACATTATCGCAACAGGCATACGGTAATATTTATATATTAACTTTTAAAATTGCAGGTGTTTAAATGGAAGCATTTTTTAGTAATATAAAGTGATTGGTACTGTAATAATCATTAAAATAAAAATATATTTTAACATTAAATAACTTTAAAAGAAATGAATGTTTCGAAAAAATAGTAAGAGATTTTTTTGTAGAGCATAAAGTTTTCCTTAGGAATAATTATTTACTCGCCTTAATTGCATTTTTTTATTTAGCACATTTATTTAAAAAAAATAGTTTTTGAAATATCGACACCTTAGTATTTATTTATTTATTATAAAATTGCTGTTAGGTACGGTTTTCGGTTTAATATGAGTTGGCCATGACAGCGTGTTGCAGCAGTAGCACATAAAAATAATGTTTTAATGGAAAATGTATATAAAGGGGTTCAAATATGGTGATAATTTTTCTCTGAAAAAATATGTGTTTACAGGCTGTCTTTTTTAAAATAAGGATGCTGAAAATATCTTTTGGTTTAACCGAAAAGGTCAAAACATTCAAAACATTTTAGTCGTATATCTTATAGCAGGCTTTAAAAATTGCAAAATTAAAAAAAAAATTAAAATCTACCCTGTATATTCGTTTATTTAACAACCTATAAGAAAAAACAATACTATACAACTCCTTTACCTGTGGTATTTTGTCATCAATTTAGTATAACAAACATTTCCCCGTAAAATTTTTTATAAAAATAACCAGCTACATGGATATTATAGTTTATGGTAACGTTCATTACTTTAACACATCAGTTATTCAGCTCGGTTTGCAGTAAAGTTTAATTTACCTGAAAGGTGCTGGATCACATGAATTTGTGAGGTAGCTAGTAATACAAAGCTATTAAAAAAATGAATTATATTTTCCTATTTTACCATTAAATACATTACCATTACCATTAAGTTTATCTTTTTGCTTAAAGCATTTATAAAAAAAAAACATGCAGGGTGTTTTCTAACTACGGTACAAAACTTAGGGGGTAATTTCTGATGCCCTTTTATAAAAAAGTCACTTTTAACACACCTATGCCCAAGAATGCTTTATTTCTAAGACACTGGGAGTTAAAGTTTAAGAAGTTGGTATTTTTTAACAGTAATCGACTGGCGCGCTCGCAGTGGCTACTTTTGGCGTAACATTGGAAATTTTATGATGTTTTGATTTTAATAAATTACCATATTAAATAAAAGTGTTAGGTTTAATCGCAAATTGTCGTTTAATTTCTATTTTTTTTAAATCTTAACGCCATTCGCCTCCCTTAGATCGTTTAATTGCCTTTAAAGAAACATGTTTACTATTTTTTCTAGGATACTTAAAAATAAATGAAAAACACGTTAAAAATGACAAATTTTTGCTTAAACGTCGCTTTTATTTGTCCGTCAAATTCGACTGGACGGCTGTAATATCGAGCTTTTGTCTACACAAAGACATAAATATGTACAAAGTTGATTTGAAAAGATATAAACTGTCAGTTGATTTTAAACTTACGTGTCTTTTATGTAATATCTAAAAAATACGGTTTTCAGGTTGAAAATAAGGCTTGTATCGAAAAACTTGGAATTTTTTAGGACCCTTAGTATAATAATATATTCCACTGGGTCACCCCCTAATTTTAATCGCTAGTTTTAGCTTCGTGGTTACGAAAATTTTTAATAAACTCGCGAACGGATACGATTTTATTATCTTACTGTTAAATATCTTTAAATTAAGCACTCATATATATTTTGATAGTCAACAAATTTTGCGCATTGAAGTTATGAACTAGTATATATTCCACTGGGTCACCCCCTAATTTAAGTCGTTAGTTTTAGCTTCGTGGTTACGAAAATTTGCAATAAACTCGCGAACGGATTTGATTTTAATATCTTACTGTTGAATATCTCTCAATTAAGCCCTCTGATATATTTTGAGAGTCAACAAATTTTGCGCATTTAAGTTATAAACTAGTATATATTCCACTGGGTCACCTCCTAATTTCAGTCACTAGTTTTAGCTTCGTGGTTACGAAAATTTTAAATAAACTTGCGAACGGATACGATTTTATTATCTACTGTTAACTATCTTTAAATTAGACCCTCTGATATATTTTACTAGTCAACAAATGTTGCGCATTAAAGTTATTAACTAATAGATATTCCACTGGGTAACCTCCTAATTTTAGTCGCTAGTTTAGCTTCGTGGTTACGAAAATTTACACAAAACTATGCCCGATTTCACTATGGCTAAAAAGTTTCTCTCAAGTTTTTTAGAGTAAAGATTTTTGTATATGCCCTGCCAACCTTTCGCCAGGTTTGCGATTTTATATTTAATTTATTAAAGAAGCATTGTGGATGATTTTATTAAGCCTTAAATGCATACCAGCTGTCCTACTATTAGTATTATTTTTTTTAGTTTAATCTGAATTTTAAACAACCTGACGTAATGTTTACGGCATTTCTTTTTAATGTTTATTATTATCCTTACTTGGTATTAATTTATTTAACAATAAACTAAACTACCATTAGGATAAAAAGTTACTTATTTTTATAAACATTTTTTTAACTATGATTTATAATATTTTTTTAAATTATGTTTTTTTGCTATTACTTACTTACGAATAAAAATATACTCTTGACGGCCCATAGTTTTTGTATTTTGTTTGGCGCACACTTATAGCGAATACTTGTTAAATAAAAAAAATGTTTTTGCAATAAGAAAGATATAATTGAAGGGCTTGTTGTAATAACACGATAAGCCACTTAGCCTCTGATGTCTGTTTTATTCTTTAATTAATTAAATTATTAAGATAATAAGCAACAATCAAATAGTTTTTAGTATTATCCTTAACTCATTAAAAATAATGTAAGTTTAAATAAAAGTTAATACAGCACATTTTTTTATAACTTAAAAATGTCATAACCAATCGTGCTATTAAAATAAACCCTTTAATTATAATGTATTCAGGGCTAAGGATGTACAGCTGAAAGCTGCCAGGATACTATGTGTCTCGCAATGAATGACGTAAGTTTTAAAATCCCTTGGACGAAATATACAAAAAAAAAAAACCTGCCAACTAACTGCAAAAGCTAAGATAATCCAACTTTACAATGGATAATAATTTTCTGCAGCAAAGACACTTTTTGGGGTGTGCAAATAATTCGAACTTACGAATAATTCGTAATAAACTCGAATCGAATAATTCGTAAATTCGAATTATTCGAAAGTTCCCGAATAATTCAAAAAATTTCGAATAATTCGAGAAATTACGAATAACTCGATTTTTTTCAAAAAATTCAAATTTTATTGGAATATTCGATTTTTTTCGAATTATTACGAATTATTGTAGTAATCGCGAATTTTAAAAATTGAGGTGAGCATAACACGATAACTATCGAGGGTTTAATTTTATCGAAATGAAATTTTGCACACAAAAGTGGTCCCATTTAGAAGCCTGTTGTTTTTGGGTTCATTCGGATAAATAGAAAAAAAGTTATTTATGTTTTTGTAAGAATAAATTAACCGATGTTGAGGCCCAATAACTCGAAAACGGTTTTACCAATCATCATCGGTTTAGCAGGATATGAAAGGGCCTCTTTCGGACTTAAAAGGCCTAAATGTACTTCTATTTAAAATGTTTAATTTTCTGTAAGAAATTTTTAAATAAAAAAAAATGTCAAAAATTTTAAAATTTTCGCATGCTTTTATTTTTTTCTTTAAATTCTGACCTTGAATCGAAAAAATGTAAATGACATCAAATTCTTAACAAAAGGTTCTATAAAATAAAATATTAAGCATAACCCTACTATTTACACAGCGTTTTTTATATAGCTTGAATTTTTTTGTCAAAAAATGGGACTTTTTGTTACATTTTATTTTCTTACAAAAAAACCATTAGTGCTAAAATTCTAAAATAATTCTGGCACAAAGTCCACTACTAACACTACAACATAACAAAATTTCAAGTCGTAACGGTAAATACTTTTAAAGATATGAATTTTTAAATTTTACTAAAAAATCGACTTTGACCTAAAATTGTAGCTTTATTTATTAAAATTATGAAAATGTTTAAGTGCCTGTCAAAAACATATTTACCATTTTTCTCTACGATAACTGGAAATGGGTGAAAAATTGGTTTAACAAAAAAATTACAAAATCTGGCCTAAAAATCGCAAAAAATGTTTGGATGTTTAGGTATATCCGGCCAACAAAAGTAAGGTTAAAATGTAAGGTATACATATACAATGACATATAAACTTTTTTGGGCTTTTTAAAAATACCCTTAATACAACGTGTTTAAAATGTTAAAAATTATTGTATTTCGCATATTTATCATACAGGTTATTTCATAAATCTGTTACTAAACTTGAAAAATAATTTATCTTTTGCATTTTGTACAGGTTCTTTCAAAAATTTTATATTTAGAATATAATAAAGAGGATTTTATATATACTTATGTTAAAATAAAAATTGAGCAATTGTCTTCTTCAGATACTTAATTATTAATCAAAAAGGATATTATGGGCCAGTAGAATATTTTGATACGCGATGTTATGGAATCTCAATTGGATAAAATAAACAATCCATTCATATTTTGATAATTAGTAAATATTTCACATTATTCGTGAATTATTCAAAAAATTTTGAATTATTCGAAAATTTTTGAATAATTCGAAAACTCGAATTATTCTATTCGAATTTTGAATCGAATATTAACATTCAATTCGATTCAATCGATATTCGCACACCCCTAAAACTTTTAGCTTTTATACTTTTGCGTAACTATGGTGTTCACAGGCATTAGAAAAAGATGGTAAAAACAATAATAGTAAAATAATACATTTTTAAATACAGCTAAATGATTTTATTATATTATAATTAAAAAAAAGGTTTTTAAACAAAACAAAACAAAGCACTAATATTTAACAAATACACTATTATCGGGCTTATAGCTGATTTTCCCACATAATAAACCGCAGATTTGGACCTTCATATTCCCCGGTTGTACACCTAAAATCCATAAACTTCTATCATAATACGTGGGTCGTAGTTAGATGGGATTCTCAAAATTGTTTGAACCTCATTTCCCGCCACATCTATTCTGAGTGTGTAGGCCCTTTCCCTGCCGAAATTCAACACTCTTACGCTTGTAATCCTGCGGGCTTGCGTAACCGCATACCACTGAATTTCTTGTACGGCCGAACTTATTTCCGGCAGGACAATAACTTCTCTGATTTGCAGGACGTCGTTTGATTCTCGGTATCTGAAACGAAATTGAATTTGAGTAATTTACGAACGGATAAAAGGAATACAAGGCCAGATATGTGTGTATGAGTAAGGTTTAGGTTGTGAAAAATATTGTATTAATGGGTCAATCAACTTTTATTTGTCCAAGCGCGAAATCACCCTGTGCCTGGTAAAAAAACAAAAAATATATACAGCGTGTCTACTTACTTAAGTTCGCACCATATGGAAAACTTTTTTATTAGATATTAATATTACAAAAAAAATACATAAAAAAGGTTCTGCATGACCTAAAACTTAAAATGCAATTATCAGATATTTATTTTTTGTACTGGTATACAAGGTTTGTAAAAAAATATGAATTTTGCTTAAGAATACCTTCATTTTTTTATAATATCGAAAAAAATTATAAAGAAAAAATGTTTTGGATTAAAACTAAAATGTAAATATGCCAACTATTTTTTTTGCGTTTAGGGTGAAAATTTAAGTTTGTCTATTAGTGCCATACTTATTTCAAAATGTTACGTATAAAGGAAGCCTAAGAACGGTCAAAACAGAGAAAAGTCATAGAAACGCTCGTTACCGCACAAAATGTTTTTTTTTTTTTAATGAACAAATTTTTTTATCTCGTATACCACCGCAAAAAATTAATATCTGTTGGTTAAATTTTTAATTTTAGACCATGCAGGATTTTTATAAAAAGTAAAATTTTTGGTAAAATTAATTGTAAAAAGTTTTCCATATGGTGCAAACCTAAGTAGACAGGCTGTATATGAAAATTAAAGTGTTTTTTAGTTATTTTTTAAATAATTTTAATTAAAACAAATGCTTAACTAATAATGATTGTTAATGATTTCTGCAATTATTTGCTTTTTTATAAGTTTTTTAAGTAATTTAAACTGACGTGTTTTATAAGGATAGGTACTCTTGGTATGGTATTATTAACTTTATATTACTAAAATACGCTTTAATTTAAATAATTTCAATTTTTATAATTAATATGTAGGTATACTTCCCATTAAGAAAAAATATGCTATGTTGTTTTAATTGTTTACTTTGTATTTTTTACATATACAGCGTATCTACTTACGTTCGCACCATAATATGGAAAACTTTTTTATTATTAATTTTACGAAATAAAACTTACTCCATATAAAAGTTCTGCATGGTCAAAAACTCAAAATGTAATTATTATTTATTAATATTTTGCAGTGGTATACGATGTGTGACAAAAAATATGAATTTTGCTTAAGAGAATAGTCATTTTATTTTTTATAACATTAAAAATCCTAATAAAAAAGTGTTTAGGATTAAAAGTAACATTTAAATATGCAAACTTGTTTATTTTCATTTTTTTTTCAAAAGTTCGTCGCATAACATTTCCGACGGACAATTACGCTATTTTTTAAAATCATAATATAAATGGCGTGGTGTGCACAACGTAGAGGTACAAAACCGAAAAAATCTTCCCTCGAAAAATAATTTAAAAAAATCATTAAAACGTATTTTTGAGACTACCTAATAAAAAAGCGTTGAAAAGTAAATAAAAGTGTAATATATATTTTTTGCTATTGATTATGGTTTAAAACATGAAAAAGGATAATATTACATTTTTTAAATTGAATAGAATATTTTTTTTTTTAGGATAAAAGCGTTTAAAATAATTACCCCATAATATACAGGGCTATTCAGAATTACAAAAATGGTATTTAAAAAAAATCGGTTTTAAATACTTATTTTAATAGCATCAAAAAAGTAATAAAACTTTTAACTTTTGTTGAATAAATCGTTACTTTTTGTGTTACTACTTACATCCTTTTTACCTTTACTTGATATTGTATGCATATAAAAAGTAAAATCAATTCATTATTAAAAACAAACATTTATCTTAGTTTACACCCAATTTTTACAGGTAAAAAATGATAAGCGATAAAAAAGGATATGCCATTTTTAGTTACTTTTTATGCTTTTTAATTGAACACATGTAAAAATATATTTTTTTTTAATTTTATAATTTTTAAAATACCATTTTCGCGATTAATAAGCACCCTGTAAATCACAAAGCAATTTTTATTACATACCTACAATTACATTTGTAGAACAAGACTTAAACATCGTAAACAAATATACCGATGCGGTGTTGCCATTGCTAAAGTAACCAGTTCGGATTTTTCCCCACTGCGGCCGTTTGCTCTAATTTACGCTAGGTTTGGTTAAATCCAAATATTTTGGCATAAAAATCTGTGATCTTTCTGTAAACTAATAGTTAATAGACACCCTGTATATTAAAAAAATATAGTTAAATATCTTTTTTATCATGCTTTTTATAACTTATTTCATCGTAAAAAATATTAAAACTCAAAGCACGAAACATTTAAGTAAAAAAATTGGAAATTCCTTTATGCAAAATTTAAGCAAACGCATCCAAACACACAAGTCAAATATTTTTTTACAAGGGGTGTTTTTTAAGCAATTGGCTTAGTATTCAGTTTGCGTAAACACGTGTTTTGAATACATTTGTTGAGTGTGATATTCCGACTTTCGCTTTGAATAAAGCATAAAAATCTTTGATTTCTTCCATATGAAAGCAGGATATTCCATTTAAGAGGAAAACAGCATATTTTTTAAGTGTTTACGTGTTTTTCAAGAAATTCAAAATAGCCAATCAATGTATTTTAGCTCGATGAATTTAAAAATCATAATAAAAATAATAATTTAATAAAAACAGAAGAGTTACGCCACAAATGTTTTATTTTTAAAATAAAACACCCTGTTTCTTATTTTCATTTTGGATTTAAATAAAATAACAAGTAAAAAAACTGGGCAGACCTGTCTTTTAATGGTTTAATGTAAACTGATTATTTATTTGTGTTTACATTTTACTTTTCCTGATTCTTTTTTATAATGGCAGTTTATAAAAACTATGAAAAATGTAATAGATTGGCATGTTTTATACTATCTAATGAGAACGTTTAAGAAGCTTCAGAATTCTATTTTTAAATGTAACGTATTTTAAGCGCTATGTTAGGGAAATACAGTGTTTCAACATACCTATGGGAAACTTTTTTATTTTTAATTATACGAAAAAAGTTATTTTTTATAAAAACTTCTGCATGATCTAAAACCTAAAACGCAATCATCAGATATCAAATTGTGTCAGTCATGTACGAGGTTTGGCCAGTAATGTAATTTTTGCTCAAGAGTCAAGTACCTGTATTTTTCTAATATTCGAGGTACCACGGTAATGTGTGGAAAATGGGATACCCTGTACTTTTACGCCGAGCACAATCTAATTTTTTTGACAACATTGTACCACAACTACTTTATTGCAATTGGTTAAATCTTTTGCTTATTATTTTACAAAGTGGCAAATTAAACATTTAACAAACGAAGCATTATTTTTTAATTTTTTTGACAATGCCGATGGCTAAAGTAAGTGGACTATAGGTATAAATCCAAATAAATCTAGCATATTTTAAATTTTTTATGTGATTTACATATGTACATATTATTTTTTCAGAATATTTAATTAAAATACAAAACGCTTTTACTAAATGTTTTAAAATGAAAATTAGAAATTAGGCTTTTAAATTTTTATTTAAACACACAATCCATGGTTCGTAATAATTTGCGAAACATTTATTTGTTTGCAAGTTATTCATTTTTTTTGTTTATGGTAAAATATTTAATAGGACTTCTTCCTTCTGTTAAGGAAGAACCTCAGGAATTGGGCCATGTTTTCTTAGTCCTATTAAATATTTTACCATAAACAAAACAAAAATCTGTGGGTATACCTATTTAAATGTAGCAAAACAAAGCCTGTATTTTTGGATACAAGACACATAAAACTACTTAGTTGCTTTTATAATATATTTATTTTAGCACTTAACTACGAAGTAACTTTTAAAACATCTTTACTGTGATACTTATGTCGTATCATTAAAAGCTTGCAAAGTCTAACAAGGAAATTGTAAGAAAATAAAAATACATTAATGTGTCACTTTCATCGATGTCATTCTCGACGTAGGATTATTTCGTTTAAGGGTTTTTACCTTATTTTTAATGGGTTTCTTTATATTAGGTAAATTTAATTCATACAATAATACATAGCATTTAGCACCATTTTTCTTGAAGTTTTAAAACACGAAAATATAAGTGCTTTTAATGAAAAGAAAAAAATAACATGTTTTAATATAGCGGAAATGTACCGTTTGTGGCTACTTTAAGCAATTTCATCATAAATATATCAATAATTAAATTATAAAAAATTTTCCCATCTTAAACCTTTAAACTGTACTTTAATTTAAAAAATTATTAATATTTAATCTTACTTTCTATTGTATCAGTAGTAACCCCAGACACACCAGTTTTGGCCAGTGCTTGCACCCATTTGAGCCGTAATAAATAGTATTTTATATTAAAGAAAATATTGTAATTATTTTTGGTTCAGTTGGTTATCAAAATATCAATTTATTTTAAATTAACTTTAAATTTAAAAAAGTACAATATTATACAAAACTTTTTAATAATTTTTGGGTATTGGTTAAAAACTCCTTATAAAAATGAATATGACAAAACTATAGCAATTAATAAAATTTTTATTTATACGAATGAAAATGGAAAAACGCCGATAGATTTGTTTTTAGTTAAATACTTGTTAGTTAATATTTCTATGATAAAATACAAATATTGGATGTTTTACTACAAACACCTATAAAAAGTTCTAAAAGACTGTTTTGTTATAGATATAAGATTTTTTTGGAATAAAACTTTAGTTGACATACATTACATTTGTTTTTATATTTGTGCCAATATGCAGTTTTGCAAGATAAATGTCTTTTAGTTAAAAGGGCTGGTTTTAAACTTAACAAAATTAATTTGTTGTGTTATGTTAAACAAAAAATGACAATGAACTTATATATTGAAAGTAGAGCATTTTTTATTAAATTTAAACACTCTGTTAGGGATGTAGTCATGGCCTAATTAGTGATTTATTTAAATTTAGCGCTGAAAAATAAAACTTTTGGGACATTTATCTCCTTGTTGTAATAAAAAGTATAAATGAAGCTGGCACTGTTTAAAACAAGGCCCCTCATTTTTTTTTTTTTTGTATGATCAAATATTTAAATAAACCAAAATAAAACTGCACCATTTTAACTCTTGTGGTATGCCCAACTTTATAAATATTTAAATGTATTAAAACTTGCGCAGTGTTTTCGCATACAAGACACATAAAACTACCTAGTTGCTTTCATAGTAAATTTATTTAAGCACATAACAACGAAGCCACTTTTAGAGCATCTTATAGCTTTATGACGTAGCCTCAAAAGTTGCAAAAACCTAAAAGTGAATTGTAAGGGAATAAAAATAAATTATTGTGTCACTTTCGATGTCGTCGTTATCGACGTAAGAATATTTCAATCAGATTTTTAATAAATTAGTGTGGTCAGTACAGACTTTTTGTCGAAAGTTCTCAGTAACAGCTCCGATTTTGAATAACAAAAAAATTAATTTTTGTTTTTTTAATATAATTCAAAATCAAAAACCTCTTAAAGGGGAAAAATCATTATTTTTGTATTTTTTTAACTTTTGTTTTGTTTTAACCATATACAGGGTAAGTTTTTTCGCTGCTTAATACAGAAATCTCGGAAACCGCTGCAGCTACAAAGATGGTTAAATGGGAAAAGAATTGTAGTTTTTAAAGCTCATTTTAAATTTTGTTTCGTTTAAAAAGCCATGGCTTACTAGACATTTTGAAAAGATAGTTTTTTTCTATTTTTTTCTCCTTTTAGATTAGTTGATATTTGAAAAAGAAAAATAGTCTTAATAAAAACCTTTTTAATAGAAAAGTAAAATCCGGAATTTATTGTAGTATTTCTTTTTGAGCTACGATATATACTTTTTTAACGTAAACTAAACTGATCAAAATAAATAAACAGAAACTTCTAATTAACAAGTAGAAATCAATTAAAATTCTGACTTAGCTACGACAATAGCTGAAATAGCGCTTTAAATTAAACTAAGTAAAAATAAGGAATATTTTATTATTGCCTATACCAATGCTTTATCTTTTTAAAACCAAATTTGCACGTTATATTCCTAAATAATTATTGTTACATGTACTAAGTCTCATAAGCACATGACAGTTAAAATATTCAGTAGAAAGGCTGTCAACAAAAATGAATTTTTAACAATCCTAATTAGTTCTGGTCGCGGCTAACTAGAAAAATACAATATTAAAAGAAATTAGGTCCAAAACTAAGTTATTTCCTTATTTAAAGTATATCTTAGTATGCATCGCTTAAAATGTCAAAGACAGCTATGATTTTCATTAAAAAGGCAAGTTTACTACGACATAAACTTGCTAGCTTATAAACGGACTACAACATTAACTATCGTATTACACCTTTCTATTAAGAAGTGTGTTCTGTTAACACTTTTTTTACTTTAATCATAAACTGACCTATAAAGAAAAATAATTTTTGTAATATTGTTTTTTTTTATATCTAGTAAGACATGATTTTTTGGACGAAACAAAAAGTTTATGGTCTAAAAACTACAATTATTATTGCTTCCCCATTTAACTATTTTTGTAGCTGCAAGGGTTTTCGCGATCCCTGTACTAAAAATCGAAAAATTTTACACTGTATATAGTACGTATACATGGTGTCCAAAAACTCTTCTGAAAAACTTTAAGGGGTGATTCTTCATTAATACATAAGGAAAAATCTTTATATAAACATGTGGTCCGTTTTAAATTCAATTAAAAAAAATTCACTATATAAAAACATGTTTTGTTTGTGATGTTTTTAAAAAGTGCGATTTTTTAAATACACTGTACAGTACAGAACAGAGACGGGTGGGTAATTGTTGTGGTGACAAAAAGTCAGTCTTGTCATGTCACAAGGAGCCAGTCGGTGGATGTCTCTCCTAGTCTAAAATCTATGATATTAGTCCACATATGTGTATAATAATATAACTATTATTAAAATTGTTATAAGTCTAGCTGTTTTTCGTTATTGGACCCTATAAAGGATTCACTTCAGTTACAAAAATATGGTAATTCCAACTTTCAGGGATTAGAAATCAAAATTAAAAAACCAATGTTTTTTTAGGTAAAATTTGTGTGTTAATATTAGCTCTACATAAAAATATAAAAATTAGATATTTTAGTACAAATACCTATGCGAAGTTCCCTAACTGTTTCGTTTTAATTATACGAACTTTTTAATAAAACTTCAGTTGACTTACGTTGGTTTGTATTTTTATATTTGTGCCAATATGCAGTTTTTCAGGATAAAAAGTTTTTGAATCACAAACTGTAATACAAAGTTATAAATATCACACTATTTTTATAAAAATATTTGTGTTATATACTCCCAAAGAAAATAAAAGGCATTTTAAATTAAATAATACTTTTATAACATAGATTAAAGTAAAAATTTAAAACTAATATCTTAAAAAAGGTAAGAAAGTCATATATTTACCAAATTTATTCTAAAAGGGTTGTTCTGTTTACTTAAAATTATATCTATAAAATTATTAATGACAAAATCAACTCCACTTAGTGGGTTATGTATTTCTTGTCACATAAAGTATGTCTCTATTTTAATGTATAAGGTGGTCGTATATACCAAGCGGTTTGGTTCTTTAAAAAATAAGTATTAGGTACGTTATAAAAAATATTTTGTGTTGGACAGAAAGCAAAAATATATATACAACATGACCAACGTTAGGAGGGAAGGTATGGGCATCTTGAAAATGGTGAAAGATAAGAAATCTGTTAAATAGGATCGGTTAGAGTTTAATGTGCCTTATAACATTCTGCTAAGAAAGTTTTAAAATTACAAATATATCCGGGGATATCCGAAAAAAATCGAAAAATTAAAAACTTTTTTATTATATATTTTTTTTAAACCGAATTTTAAAATAAATTGCAGTTTTTGCTTTATTCAATGGTGGTATTTTATCTAAATAACAACTTTTCGTTTTCGTAAGACCACATTCCACTTTATTTTTCTAAATACGGTCCTGATATTCTAATATAAAGATTTCAAAGCCGATTTTAAAACAAGTAATGATGTATCAAACAATGAGGTTTAATCCTAATACGAATTTGTATTTTGAGAAAATTGATAAAAATTATTAACTGTGCATGTTAGGTTAAAAAATTACTTCTATAAACCAAGCAAAACTTTACGAAAACCCCCAACTTTACTAATTCACCTTTTACAAATACGGTATTGATATTTAAATATCGAGGTTTCAAAGCCAATTTTAATTTTAATTTACGTTTTGGTTTGACCATAATATGGCACTGTATTCCTCAGAAGTCGGTGAAAATAGTGCGCTCTACATTTTAAACAAATACATTGGTTAATTATTAAAAAATAATAGCCTGAAAATGCTCAAATAATAAACGATCAAATAATTTTCCTATAAAATAACAATTTTTATACGGAACTTGTTTTATCTTTTTCTACTCAGGTAAATCTTACAACATGCGAACATCTTAAATAATTTTTTAACCGCAATTTATCCAAAATTTAAAAAAATCAAATGAATAATTACGTTGGTAGTAGATTTTTTTTCTTAACATTGACGGTATGATGATAAGATCCTGATCTTGCGCAAATTGAAGGTTTTTGCAATAATTATATAGTCATACCGTCAATGTTTAGAAAAAGAAGTTATATAGTGCCGACCTAATTATTTGTTTTTACGGCTTATTTACTTTTTAGATAAATTATAAAAAATATTAGAGATCTTTTATTTGTTGTTAGATTTACTTGATTAAAAATACGCTAAAATAAATTCCGTATAAATATTGTTATATTTAAGTAAACTATGTAATCATTTATTATTTGTGCATTTTTAAGTTCTTATTTTTTACTAAACTAATCTACATATTAGTATATAGTAGGGGAGCCCACGATGCTAAATGGGGATTTACTTTAGCGCAAAGCTTAAATGATAAGAAGGAACAAAATTATATAATGTATACGTTTTCATTGGTGGGGGAAGTGGCTATAGACTTTTAAACTTAAAAAAAATAGTAATAATATTTCGGCTTGTGGAAATCGTTTAAGTCGTGTCGGATTATATATTTTTGTTATCCCTAAACTATTTTTTTATATACAAAAGGTCACGCTTGAAAATGTTAAACTGTAGCCCTCTGTTTCCTTTGCGTCACTCTTAAATTGTCAGATTAGTAAAAATTACACTGTTTAGCATGTTTAAACTTACCCTATCTTAGTCTGACGCGCTTGACAATTTCTGATAGATATATTTTTGATTTTTATGATCGGCCATGTATACGGAGCTCATATGTGGTGAAGGTACTTAACCAGGTACAAGGTATCCTCAGGTATAATAGTCTGCCGCGCTGTAGTAAATGCAGAAATCCCCTCTTGGGCTCCCCTTTCGTTAGTTTAGAACATAGAGCTTACAATTTTTAGCGATTGCTGAAAAATACAGGGTCGTTTTATGGTTTAACCCCAATGTAAATTTAAAATAAAAATGGGTTTAAAATTTCGATACCAAAATATCAGGACCGTATTAAGGAAAATGTAAAGTGATAATTTAAGGGGTTAAATGTTGCTTGGTTTATTAAAGTAATTTATTTTTTATCAAATTTCTAAAAATACAGGTTTGTATTGGGAATATGTTTTGTTATTGTTAATGGTCTTAAGATTACGAAACGTCGCAGTTTAAATAAAATACCATTATTGGATAAAGCAGAAAAAGTAGCAATGCAGAGCTGCAATTTATTTTAAAATCCAATTTTATATACGGCCAGAAACAAAATAAAACAAATTTCTAATTTTTCGTTTTTTAAATATTTAAAATAATTAAAAGGCTTGGAATTTTAAAAGTTTTTAAACGTAATATTATTAGGCACTTTAAAACCTCAACTTTGTTTTCATTGCAACGTTGTGCCTAGCTAGTGGTTTGTGCTGTGCATCTTCTGTTGTTATTGTGTAGTTATATACTTAGAAAAATGAAATAAACTATAACAGGTTAGAGATTAAATTTGTTTTTTCAAGATATCCAAAAAAACATAATAATACCAAAGATCCTCATTGAAATACGTATTAGAAACCAATCAATATTTTCCCGCCATTTAAATTAGTACTGTCATCCGTAGAAAACAGGTTATAACTCCGTCCATCTGACCAATAGAGGACGTGAAACCTTGTTCGAGACTTTGCGATGTTGTCATGGTGATAATTTTTGCATTTATGATACAGACTTACATTATTTTTATTTTTTACATAAGATAAGTGTGATACAAGGGACAAAAGTATTTCTTTCTTCTCTCGCTTCTTATCAATGTGTTATGGCGAGATCAATTGATGACCTCTTTAACTTAGTACAGAATGGTAATCAGAGTATCACTCAGAAAATCGATGATGTTAAGCACGAATTGTTGGAAGTCAAGACACAAATTTACGACAAGATACGGGGAATAGAACAAGAAATTCAACAATTACATTCGAAAGGAGTGGAAGTTAAGAGGAGACTCCTAAATTCTGAGCGGCAATTAAAAAGAAATAATTTAATATTTTATGGAATTCCTGAAAACCAAGAAGAATCCGTTCAGGACACCATTGATAAAGTTCTTAATGTAATAAATAACAAACTCGGCGTTAATTTACAGTCAGGAGAAATATCAAATTGTTTTCGGCTGGGGAAAAAGAGTGAAAAATCCAGACCCGTTTTAATAGAATTATTAACTTATTTAAGAAAACGAGAGATTCTTCAAAAGAGGGCTAAACTAAAGGGAACCAAAATATTTATTAATGAGGACCTGACACCTGAAGATAGACAAAAGCGTAAACTTCTAGTGGAAAAGTTAAAGGAAGCTAAAGCCAACAACATAATTGCTAGCATAAGGGGAGACAAACTTGTGGTAGATGGTATTACTTACACCCACAAAGACTTTGTTGAACACGAAGATACAAGTGCCCCCGGTTTCTATACTCCTCCGCTCTCTAGAACTGTATATAGTGGACCTTCTACACCAACTATACAAAGTGAAGAAACAGTAGATCAAGATAAAAGCTCAAATATTGATAAAAGACCTGACATAAGAATAAACGCTAACACTAAAATTGGGGCTAATACAATAAACATAAATTCTGATTCGGGTACTAAGCGAAAACTGGATCAAACCCCTTCAAAAGAACTTGGTGCGGTCTCGAAAAGAATAACTACACAACACGATCTCAACAAAAATAAAAATAAAATACCACGCTTTTTTTATTTTTTTAGCGTTTTTAATAGTGTATATATAGTATTTTTAATTATAAATAGCGGTTTATAAGGACTGTTTTTTTCTATATATGTTTTAATAATTTAACAGTGTATATAATAGATATATTTTTTAGCTCCTAAATAATTAATTGTTACAAACAGACTGACTTTTATCTGTTTATTTTTATTTTTTTTTATTTTTGACAGTATACATATATTTTTTATAATTGAAGATGGGTGTTTTGATGAATTGATTCTTTTTATCTACTGTTTAAATTGTTAATATTTTGTCTTTATATTGTATTTTTTTGTGCACATATTGTTTGTTTGCAGGTACTTGTTTGGGTTTGTTTTTTTTTAATAGATTTAAGTAAACATTTTGTTTTTTTTATTATGTAAAATTTTAATTTTATTTAAAAACTGATATTATCGTAAATACATACATATATATTTTCAATACCGATTACTCTTTATTTGTTTACTACTTTTAGTTTGTATAAAAAATGAATACATTTGTAAGAGACTACGACACTGTGGAGGTTAATACACATACGGTAGCCGATCTTGCTGAAAATTATAATATTATTAAAAAAATAATATGGCTTGCACATTTAACGTCTTTCACAACAACATAAGAAGCATAAACAAAAATTTAGATGAGCTGAGGGTTAATCTCACATCCATGAAAGAGGTTTTTGATGTTATAGTTTTAACAGAAACGTGGAAAATTGAGGATAGGATGTTGTATAAATTGGATGGATATGATATTCTCTATAATGAAGGCCACGTTAATAAAAATGATGGGGTGGTCGTATACGTCAGGGACAATATTGTTTATTCACATAAAGTGGTTAACGTTGCTGATATTAAATTAATACCACTATCCAACAAAAAACTAAAATTATTATAACAGCGATCTATAGACCTCCCTCCACAAACATCGCAGAATTTAAGGTGCAGATGCAAGGACCAGTAATTATCTTAATGTTCTCGCAGAGCAGAGTTTTGTTTCAGCTATTAATACGTACACTAGAAAGCAGGCCAATTCCAAAACATGTATTGATCATTTATTTCTAAAGTCAAATAAAATTGTGAAGCATGATATTGTTTCGGCAGTTATAAAAACAACTATTACAGATCATCACTCGCTTGCTGGTCAGATTGTACTATTAGATTATAAACAAACACAGCCTGAAGAAAAAAAGACGATAACTTTTATCGACACAAAGCTACTTGGCAGATCGTGAATAATGTGTTAAAACTGGTAGTGCTTATAGTACCACAAAAATATCTAAATTTGGCGTCCCGCAAGGAACTGTATTGGGCCCCCTACTTTTTAATATTTATATAAATGATATGTATGATTTGGAAACAAGTGGAAGCATAGTTAGCTTTGCGGATGACACTGCAATTTTTAATCAAAATACCTCGTGGAATGCCCTCAAAGAACAAGTAAAAACAGATTTTGTAAAAATAGTGAAATGGTTTGATTCAAAACTCCTAACCATTAACTTAAGCAAGACTTATTATGTCCCATTTTCATCTTATGCCAAAGATTTGCCGGCTTATTCACAAATTGATTTTAAAACCAATTGTTTAAATTTTAAAATGGATATGACAACGAGCATAAAATACTTGGGTGTTTATATAGACAGCCATCTGAGATGGGATGTACATTTAAATAAAACAGTTAAGAAGATCCGAGGAATGTTACATAAATTTAAGTATTTATTAAGAATACTTACGGTTTCGCAATTAAAAATTCTATATTTTGCATTAGTGGAGTCGCACTTGACTTATGGCATTATCGCGTGGGGGCAGCCACAAATAATTATTTACGAAATTTGGAGGTTATTCAAAAATGGATTTTAAAAATTATTTATAAGAAGCCCAAACTCTTTCCCAGTGAGAAACTATATAATTTTACTAATGTTTTGGACATACACCAGCTCTTTTGTCTCTTTTTGTTAATTATACAGCATAAAGAAAAGGAAACCTTGTTATCTATCACTCACGAGTATAACACCAGATACAGACAAAATGCGACTAGGCTTCCGAAACTAGAAAAGGCAATAGGTAAAAGATGTCACATTTATCTAGGACCAAAACTGTACAATTTATTGCCCAAAGAAATTAAAAATTAGGATATTACAAGAGTACATCTGTTCAAGAAAAAATTAAAGAATGGCTTATGGATAAGCCAAGACATGCAATTCATAGTTTTTTGAATATGAAAAATGAATACATGATAGAACTCTGACTTTGTGGTGTGTTGATGTCCCCAGTGTCATGATTGCTTACTTTATAGATTTCTCCCATTTTGTTTTGATTTGGTTTCTTTTTTTGTAAGCTTGTGAATGACTTTAATGTATGTGTAATAACTTTTCTAGATATAATTTAAGTTATTAGTTTTATTTATATAGCATACATGTATTAGATTTATTTTAGTTATTTTAGGTATATGTCTAGTTTATTTTGTTTATATACGGTCTGTTATTATTATATTTTTTTGGTAATTGTTGGGTAATATGCCTGTAAATTTATGAGACTCCCACGCGCGAAAATATTCTTTGTGGGATTTTTATTTATTTGCCTTTGTTACTCATTATTTAGATCATGTAATTATTGTTTAAACTGGTGAATAAATATTTTATTATTATTATTATTATTTAAGCGACGATGGTAAGAGATCTCTTACCATTTCCAAGATGACCATACTACCCTCCTTATCTTGTTTTGAAAATGCAAAAATAGACCATAAGAACCAATACTGACCCTCCTTATCCTGTTTTGAAAACGCAAAAATAGACCACAAGAACCAATGCAGCTTTTTCTTTTAATAATCCAGCAAAGTGGAAATAGAAAAGGGTTTTAAAATCAAATAGGCATCTAATATTTTAAACTTTTTATAGAATGTAAAAAGAATATTTTAGTGTCACATTTTTTTAGGTTTTATACGTTTTTTCATTATTAGGTATTATAAATCGATATGATCAATGTCAAATAATTTTAGTTGAATTTTCTTTTGTAATTTTTTATTACTTTTAAAATTTTTAAAAAGTGTAGAAAAGTAGAATTTTATACTTTTATTTACAAACAGGGGTATAGGTAAATCTTTTAATATATTTTTTTAATTTAAAATAAAAGTAGCAAATTTTTTTGTAACCTATACAGTGTGTCTGCAGATAGTTATTATAATAGGATAAATATTTTTACAATTTTTAAGCTTTAATTCGGCAAAACAAAGACATAACATAAAGTTTAAGTTATAACTAAATATATAAAGAATGTTCAATAGAAAAGTACTCCTATATTTTTAAAATAAAGCATATTTATATAGGTTCTTGTTGTATAAAATTTAATTTTATATCAAGAATTAAAGTTGAGACAAAAAGAAAAAAAAATGTGTCAATTTTTTCCATATCTTATGTATTAACACCTAATTACTTGACACGGGAAGGCAAAAAACTTTTTTGGTATTTTTTAAATCTTAAATTTTGACATATAAGTTATTACCCTCCAACATTAACTTAAAAACTTTTGTTATATTTAAAAAAATAAAGGTATTTTACTTATAAGCATTTTTAATATTTTTACATATAACTCGTTCTGTATATTACCAGTAGAAGTTTTTTTTTGTATTTCTTAGTTTTGGACCATGTGATTAGATTTCGCGAAATTCCCATTTTAAATTTAAAATTTTTTAATTTATTTGTCTTCTTGCAATACGAATCCTGTAAACTTTAAAGTTGACTATTTCCTGTTTTATATTTTTAAATATTTTTTATTTGAATAGTACTTTTATTTATGTTAATTAGGCTTTGTTAAAACTTAAAAAAAATTGTTATACCCTGTATAGTGCACAAAAACCTTGTTCAATTTTAAGCTTTTAATACTGTGTGTATATGTATTTGCTTACTATATACATATACCATATGTATACCGGGAGTTTAATTTACAATATTTTTTTCCAGAAGTTTTAAAACACTCTATATATAAAAACTATATTTAGACTAAAATTCCCTTATAATGTGTTCAATTTATAATTTTTGAAAAATTCGCCGTATAATGCAAATGATCAAATAATTTTTAATTCCGGTATTAGTTTTGGGAAACACCCTGTATAATATATGGAAAATACTATATTTTTAATTTGGTGGCGACAAGAGAAAAATAAATATCCCCGATTGTCACTCATGGCAAGAAGATATTGGGGTATACCTTGTACTTCTGCTGAAAGTGAACGATTTTTCTCTACTGCTGGTGATATTATATCTGATAAACGAACTGCGTTATCACTAGATTCAGTTTCATATTTCTTATTTTTGAACAAGAATTTATAGTTAATTTTCATAATAATTGTTTTATTTATTTAATTACATTTTTTGGTTTAAATAAAATGTTATTATTTGTCAAATTTATATTTAAATAGCTCGCATATCAAATCCTAAATTCAATATCCTCGAAAATTTACGATTACTACAATAATTCGTAATAATTCAAAAAAATTCGAATATTTGAAAAAATTCAAATTATTCGAAAAATTTCGAATTATTTGAAATTTCTCGAATTATTCGAATTTTTTCGAATTATTCGGGAATTTTCGAATAATTCGAATTTACGAATTATTCGACTCGAGTTTCGAATTCGAATATTAATATTCGATTCGATACGAATTATTCGTATAGACGTGTTTTAGGATTTTTTAAGTGTACAAATAACTGAATTATTTAGGGTGGCTCGTTTTAGTTCAAACGCACTGTATAAAAAACAAGAATGTTAATAAGGGCGAATATTCACCAATGCCATTTGGATGGGAAAATGAAAAATAGTTTAGGCAATAAATTCTACGTAGAAGCTTAGCGAATATGATATGAATTAAGAATATTTATTATAAATAAATTTGGATACCATAAATCATATTTTTAAAAAATATATTTCGGTTGTAGGTGACGAACCTTACCAATACCAATGTTTTTATTTATTTATTTATAAGGATATATAATGACATAATGACAACAGGGGGTTACCTGTGACCCTACCTAATAATATTTTAGACTTTTTCTGCAAAAGTTGGCTGATAATCTTGCTGCTACATTTACCTTTGTAGCTGGGCTGTTACTATTACCACAGCAAATTACGTAGGTCGCGAAAGTTTTTGCCTGAATTTTAGGTGTTTGGGTTTGCCGGCGACCCGTGTTGTGATTTGAGTTATAAAAAGACATGTTTATCAAAGCCAAATATTTAAGCTAAAAGGAACTAAAAGAGATTAAAAGACGATATGTGAAAAATATTAAGGATATTGACAAAAGTTATTATAACTTAGGTGATAAAAAAGTAAATTTAAAGAACAAGAAGAACAAAAAATCTTGACGCTAAAGCACATCTACAGCAAAGTGATTTATGAAAGCAGTGGTTACAGATGACAGTCTAAACCTTTTTTTTAATATACACGAACAGGAAAAAATATTTCGCATGTTCCTAAACCTAAAGGGACAAAAACTGAGTGAAAAGGAAAATTGTTTATTGACGACAATACCTACGCTGCATTAAATAGTTACTTCTACAAACAAAAAACTACCTAAAAATAAAACACACTTTTTAAAGGCACAAAAATATACAAACCGACCAATACAAAATTGGAAGACCTTCACTGCAGACAAGTAATGCTTTAAAGAATAATAATGCGGAAGAAGAGATTTTACTATTTTATAAAAATCATTGGTAAGATTATAAAACAAACAAAAACAAAGACATAATATATACGTTTTTTACTGTTTGAAAATAAAAACAAATAATTCCTCATGGGGTCATATGCTGCCTCATTCAATTATGTATGAACAATTTTATGTTTTCGTTTAACAATTAGGAAAAAAGCTTTAAACTAAAATTTAAAAAATTAATAAATTTTATTGCAAACAAACACAAAACAACAAACCAAACGTAAAGACGGTAAATAAATTACCTTTAAACATTACTTGTAGTGCTATGATGTGCAATTGTTTTTGTTTTTTTTTAGAATGGAATAAGCTGTTTTTACGTATACCTTACTTTTTAGGTATCTTACAAAAAAATCAATGGATTTAGGTTTCTTACCCTTTTTGGTCATTGTATGAGATCACGCGTTTCTATCCAATTTTTATTAAACATTTTATCTAAAAATGTATGATACGGAATTGCATACTTACGGGCTATCTCATTTTATTAAGAAAAAGTTGACGATGTGGAAAATCTCGTACATTTTTTTACCTTTAGATTTCTTAAGAAACAAGGCATGATTAGCTTTAGTTTAAAAAACTTTTTCTTTGATACAGATACATTTTATTTTATTGTGAGTTTTTGTTTGTGGAAAATCTCGTACATTTTTTTACCTTTAGATTTCTTAAGAAACAAGACATGATTAACTTTAGTTAATTAGTTAGTTCTGAAAATTAAAATTTGACTAACATAACTGAGAACAACTAAAATAATAATTTTCATAAACCAAAGCAAACCAAAACGAACCATTTTTACCTTTTACCGCTGTTAAACCAATGTCAAACCGGTATGTACCGGTCGGTAAACTTGGGTTAACTTACAGAACGTCACATTAGTTTGTAACAAAAAACCTGATTATGTAAATACTTAAAATGCCCATTCTACGACTTTAAATGTTAAGAAATATATAGTAAATAGTTAAGCATAAAAAAATAAAAAAATATACAGGATATCCCAACTCGATTGATATACAAAATATCTTCGGTCTGTACAACGGTACAAAATTAAACTCTAATTAAAAATTGTTTATTCTAATACAGTTTTATTATTAACAGTATAAGTTATTATACAAGGTGTCTTCAAAACATAATTTTTATTTCCAAGTGGGTTTTTTTAATAAAGCACCCTGTATGTTTTAACAAATTTTAACTCTGTAATAAAATCTAGTTTTTTTATTTTCTAAAATACTATCTTTGCAATTTTAAACCACCCTGTATATAGGGCAATTTTTATTATAGCTATTAGCATTTAAGGCGAAGCAAAAATTTTTATGTAAAGTGACTTTTTTGAAATATTAAAAATATGAAGTTTTACAGGTATATTAAGTCCATCCGTCGACTCATTGTATGTATATTATTATTTAATTTTAATAAAGAAACTAATTTACTTTTCAATTAGTTACCTGTAAATTAGGTCGCCTGGATTTCCGTATCCATTATCTTCAGATATTCTGCTTTCGTCAGCTAATTTTGTTTCAACTCCAGTTTTATTTTTAGCTTGTTCAAGAATGTCACCCAATTCTTCTGTACTAAGTATTCTAACGTTTGTTTGGATAGCTTCATTAAGTTCTAAGCCAGCATTTTCATTTAAAATTACGAAAAATACCAGAATAAGAGTTGCAAATGGCATGTTTCAAAAGGTAATTTCAAACTAAACTGAATTAACTTTAAACTCTTTGCTTTCAAAGCACGCTAGTTCTTAAAAGAAAATAGTCAAGTAGATTAAAAAGCTATCTTAAATAGTTGGCGATATTCGTACAAAGTTGCCTTTGATAGCAATGCTATTTATTAGATTACGTTTATGTAAAGCAAATGGATTTTTATTTAAGTGGGACAAATACAGGCAGGGTGCAATTTTCAATTACTTCTTACGATAGATATAGCTAAATTTCAAATTTAACCGTTATATCAAAAATTTATTATTTATTTATGTACCTATATTATTTAAAATTTTTGAATACGAATTTTTTTGCATTCTTCATTTTTTTAGAAACGAGACATTGAACATAAGTTTTGTGTCGTTTTCGAGATATTACATAAACTGATTTTATTTTAAAAATAAACCCAATTTAAGTTTGTTTAAAAAGATTAAATATTTTAAAAACTAAATAATAAAGAAAAATATTTCTTAATGTAAAGTATACTCCTACACAATAAGAAACCGGACAAATAAAATTTTGTTCAAATTTAATATTAACCTTTTTTTGTTTCTTAACCAATTTTTATTAACTTTTGACCCAGTAGTAGCTGCTTTTATTAAGATTATTATGTATTATAGATATCGCAAGAAGGTTTATAGGATTAGGTGTTATACAGGGCAGAGCCAAATGTTGCATTTTGATCGAAATTTTCGAACCTCCTGTAAAATAATAATGTGAAAATTTTTACCAGTGTACTGAATCTTAAAGTCTTATTCTTTTTAAACATTTCTTCTTTTATTTATATCGATATCTCTATTCTAAAAGAAAGTACAAATTAAAAAAAAATAACAAGGCAATTTAATTATGATGGTCGTAATACACGTTATAATGCAAATATAATATGAAAACATAAGATTTTGATGGTAAATATAGTCATACTTTCAAAACTAACAAAATGTTTTGAAAAGGTGTATAAGTGTAACTACACACAAATTTCATTTTTTTTTAAATTGTGTTTCCTTTTAGGGTAAAGATATAAATATATTTTTTAAAGGTTGAGGCATTATAATACACAACAATACACAGGTAAAAAATTGTTACAATAAAACATTACACTTCGAAAATTTGGGTCAATATGCAGCATTTGACTCTTCCCTGCACAACACCTGATCCTATAAAACCTATAAAACATATAAAATAATAATTTTAATTGAAAAGCTACAATTTAACAAAAAAAAATTAAAATCGGTCAAAAAACAAAAGTTATTAAATTTTAACAAAATTTTTTTTCCGTCTTTTTGTCCAGGGATGTAGTATTTTAATTTGTGCTATTTTAAGGGTAAAAAGTTATCTACCAGTTGCTGCATAAATACCAGTGGACGAGCACAAATATTACTCATTTTCCACGAGTATGACTTTTGTAGCACGAGCCGCAAGCGAGTAGGAAATCAGTTTTCCGTGCGAGTTGCAAACTATATTTTTCTACGACCATTAATATGTTACTGGAAAACAGATTAAAACAACTTTCTTAGATATCTTTATATATTAGTACAAAGTTTTAATATTTTCGATGTCTGACATAACATTTGTCAGCCATGACATAGGTACGCGACATTTTAGCCACCTGCAAATTTTTTATCCAATATGATTTATTTTATTATAGTAGTTAATTTTAGGCGGTTGTCAAAAACATATAACATATTATCGTATGTATGCACATTTAAAGTACTTTATGACGGCCGTGGGTAATGGATGTGGGTAATGAGTCATATTACCTGTTTAAAATCATGTTACTAATTTATGCTTTTTTAAACAGTCAGTATAATTAGTATTTTTGTCCTAACAATGGTGCTTTCTTTGTTGTTATTTTCAAATATATCAGAAAAATATAAAATAAGTATTTTGTACCTAAAACTTCCAAAAGACATTTTCTCTTTCTTAAGGAAAATACTTGTATTGCTTGCGCTTCTGTAAAATTTCATTTTTAGTAGTTGCAAATTTTCATGAAATGTCAAACATTTAATATAACATTAATTAGATAAAATTAACTAAACACTTACTATTTCTTAATTATCAAAAAACCATGTGAAATGGATTGCATACCCCTCGCAACCAATTGCAAAAACAATCGTAAAAAAAATTATACTTTAAGTTAGGCGTTGGCTTTTTTCCTAAATGTTCATGTTTTTAAAGCGACGTGAAGGTTGTTTTAAAAAAGCGATATTAAAACAGAGGGCTATCATTGGCCGTTTCCAAGTGTAACTGATCTAGTTCCAAGGCCCAGTTGTACAAAGCAGGTTTAAAGTCAGCTTTACTGAACTGAAGTCAGCCATTTGAAATTTCCGTAAAATCTCAATTTCTTTTAATTCCTTGACACTGACAGCAGTATTGAGGTTTCACAGAAAGTTCACAGGGCTTACCTTAGTTCAGTAGAACTAAGTTTAAACCTGCTTTGTAGAACTGGGCCTTAGTGTACTACGTCGTTTTGGCTTGATACTTTGAGAATTAAATAAGCTCAGAACGTTGTGTAAACGTTAAAATAAAGACAATGAAAAGGAAATGTCACTACCGAGTTATTGTTCAAATAAACTTTTATTCAAAAAATTACAGACTGCATTTAGTTTAGGTTTATACCCCTCCTTCACTAACACAAACGTAAAAAAGTTCAAATGGGAAGAGAAGCTAAGTGACATCAAATCTTAAAAGGTTGTAAGGTTTATTTATTCTGGTCTTAAGCTTTTTGTTAAATTGGTTTTGTAGTTCATTCAAAACATGTTTAATAAACCTATCTGAAGACAAGAAATAGAACAATAGGTTTTTAAAATGTTTTTAAAATCTCGGACTATTACCTGTAGAGGTAGGATGCGAACTAATAAACGCAACCACTACCACCAGTCAGACAGTCCAGGGTCCATTTAGAAAAGAAAGAAGAACAACATATCAAACAATCAGCTGACCAAAAGTTCCTTTTCGAAAACATTGCTACCTCCTTTACTATTGGTACGTAGTGACATCACATAAATGTGCATTGTTGCACAAAGTTATTGTTATCTATAAGGTATGTTTGGCGTAGCCGAAAATGGTCGGAATATTTTTAATAGTTTGAAAACAAGAAATTTGAAGTACAACAAATTTTATTTGCATACATGGCACAGAATAAAATTTAAAAAAACTTGAAAGTTAAATGTCAAAAAGAAGATACTTAATTGTAATTTTATTTAGAATATAATTTTCTATGTCTGTCTTCCAAAAACATTCATTTTAAATTCTAAAATGTTTATGTCCACACTTTTTTATGGGTTCTGGTTGGGAAAAAATTATTATGACGTTATAAAAAATTTTAATTGAACAAAGAAATTGACTGGTTTCGTTGCTTGTCCAAAACCGATTACCTACATTTTCTTAGAATTTGATCAAGTCTTATGGGGCGCATTTTTACTAGTTTGAAAAAGAAAATTTGGAGTACAACAAATTTTATTTGCATACATGGCACAGAATAAAAATTAAAAAAAGCTTGAAGGTTAAATGTCAAAAAGAAGATACTTAATTGTAATTTTATTTAGAATATAATTTTCTATGTCTGTCTTCCGAAAACATTCATTTTAAATTCTAAAATTTTTATGTCTACACTTTTTTATGGGTTCTGGTTGGGAAAAAATTATTATGACGTTAAATTTTTTTTAATTAAACAAAGAAATTTACTGGTTTCGTTGCTTGTCCAAAACCGATTACCTAAATTTTCTTAGAATTTTGTAAGACTTATGGGGCGCACTGTAGTATATCGCCGGATTATTATGCAACGCGGAATTGTATTGGGTGTTAAGTTATAAATTTACAGCCCTTTAAACTTTGGTATTTTTATCGTGCAAAATGATAAAAACATTAGTTTGTTGATTAAATTCTATAGTTTCCAAATTATAACTTAAGATCCCCCATAACTCTTTTATTTTTTAACATATAAAATTAATTTAAGGATTTTGTTAGGATGATCCTGTTGTATCTGCATCTTTTATCAGAATTATTAAAAGTATGATTTTTTTAAGGAATACCCTGTATATTAAAACCATTTTTTGTTGTCAATACGGTTCAAAACATTTTAAAAACATTATTTTTCTAGGTAGACGGTGACGTCCTATACGTCAAGTATTTAACTGTGTTTGAATACATCACGGACAATGGTTTAAAAACAATATAGTTATCTTTGTCGAGCAGGCGTATGCATCAAACTCATTAAACAGTGTAAACTAAAGTTCATATTAACCCTAAAAAATTAAAATCATAATATTAACCTAAAAGCTTATTGCACTGTGACGCAACGGTTTGAAAACCTACATTTTCTTGATTTTCATGTTTTAATCGTCATTTTCGAATACGGTTTAAACCACTCCAATGAATACGGTTAGCAAGAAAATTAGTAGTTCGTCTACATTTGTCTTAATTGGCCCAACTTTTCTCGAGTCCGCTTGCTTATAAATACTTTACCAAATGTTTCGACAAATAGTTTGACCACAACCTCGCCCAATGTGTGGCGGTAGCATAAAAGATAATTTCAAAGCGCGCGAAAATATTATATTTGATGGATGTATCTTAAATAATTTTGAAAATATTAAGGTTATAACTAAAATTATTTAATTTAGTCTGTAGATTTGGATGCCCATATATATATATATATATATATATATATATATATATATATATATATATATATATATATATATATATACAGTGGTGGCAAACTAATTGGAAACGATACTTAAAAAATAATTTAATAATTTTTATACAGAAATGTATACAAGAAATTTCAAATTTTATTTCAATAATACTTTCATTGTACTTTAACTTTTTTATTTTTATAAATAATTAAACATTTACAAACATTGAAATAAAATTTGAAATTTCTTGTATACATTTCTGTATAAAAATTATTAAATTGTTTTTTAAGTATCGTTTCCAATTAGTTTGCCGCCAATGTATATATATATTTTAAGAAATGTTAAAAATCTAATTATTGATTCATGATTCAGGCTCTAAAGAATTAACCCATATATGATTATTTATTTTGTACGATAAAAATAAAAAGTTAGGACGGGTTCAAATTTATAAGTTGACACCCGGTACATGCACATGTTTAAATTTTATAATTTATTAGTACTTTTATTTAATTTAACTAAACCAATAAAAAAACAATATTTTATTAATAATAGTTTAACTAAATGTTTTATAATAGGTTTAAAATAAAACTACTTTGTTGGTATGTGCTTAGGCAGATTTATACATGTATTTATTTCAGAAAATATTTTGGGACATCTTTTTGTATAAAATGTATACTTATTTTATAAGTTATGTGCGTTTCTACGTTATTTAAATACTTTTTTTTAATTAAAGTTTATATTTTTTAAGGGTGTGTCAAAAAATAATCATGGTTATATGTAAACTTTAACTACACTTAATAGATAAAAAGGTTAGAAAAAATAGCCTGCCAATATTAATTACCAAAACAGGACAAGGCTTTAAAGTTATAAAGGCTAATTACATTATTTCAGCTACTAAGCTTCTTATGTTATACATTAAACTCCTTTATATCCCTTTGTAACAGGGAGGTTAAAGGATATTTAATAAAGCCACATAGCTGATACTGACGTGGCCGAATTAAGACTGGTCTTTTTATTAAAGATAGATTACCAAATTTAGGAAAGCATCAAAATAATTTTAAGCTAACTATAAAGTTTATTTAGGCATATAACATTTAAATTCTTTGTTACTTTACCTATTGCAAAGTGACTGAGTAGTATTATTCGTGGCGTTAACAAATTAACCATATTTTTTACGACCGTTAAAAAGATTCAATACTAGTGGTACTTCAATCTAGTACACTAAATAATATTTTGATAAAAATGCCTTTTTACCGGTTTAAGTTTTTTTTTACTCTATATATTAGTGGTTTGCCTACTTATATATTTTTTTAATATGAATTTTTTCATATAAATTTAGACACTGTAATAGTAAACTCGACATAAGGCAGCTTAAAAGATCCAGTTACCATACATTTTGCCATTATTTTTGTAAACCTATTTGTAAATCTAAAATTCGGCATATTTCATTGTTTGTCAAGTTTTTCTTTTTATATAGAGAATATTTTACGAAGTACTTTTTTGTGAGTAAATGGGTTTTATACACACTGCTATAAAACCAAAACCAACTGCAAAACTTTAGCAGTAAAATGTGTCCCCTTAAAAATAAAAATTGACGGATTTTAAGATTTTTATAAGTGTATAAATAACCAAATTATGGGGGTGGTTTTAATTAAAATGCACTATAACTATAAGACGTTTACGTATTGATCTTTAAATTTTTTGTAAAAGTAGAAAAAAATAATAGCAAGTCACATAAAATGGTCGTCAAACTTGGTATATGTTATTTTAAGTAATTTTTCCAACTTTCTACAAAAAAACTGTGAAGAATTGGACGCACCAAAACAAATAAATGCTGCTTTAGAAGATTTTATTCATTATAGTGTTCAAGAAACTTAAGATAATGTTGGTTCGTCAAATGCTTGACAGATTTGTTTCAAAATGCCTTACAAGCTTATGGTTTCTTGGTCAGTAATAAAATTAAGTTCATGGTAAGCACTCTTTTAAACCTTCTTAAGGAAGGATCCTTTTAAGGAGTCTACCATAAATATTCAGACCACTATAATTGGAAGCGGCGTTTTAACCCAGCCTGTCAATATTTTAGGTATCGGACTGGGGGAAAGCGTCATTTTTTTGTTGAGAATCTTTGTCACAGAACATACATGCAATCTTGAAACATTGTGCCAAAATTGTTGGGTTACAGTCACTAAACCTGCTTAGTCTGATACCAAAAACAAGTGTTTGGGCCTTATGGTTTTATAACTGTTACCCTTACCATTTTTAACATAATGTTTAAAAATTGCATCTAAACATTGAGGTAAATTTATCCGACAAAAAAGTGACGTATGACATATTGAACTGTAAAACGCACACTTTACATTACTGGTTTTTTCGGTACCTATTTTTAATTAAGCGCCTGATTATACCAAAAGCCACAAAAGCCCATTTTTAATTGATTTTTTAAATTAACGTAAAAAATATTAAAAAATATATTTAAAACCATAGCGAATTTGGTAGAGTACTTATGTTAGAATCTAAAACCCTTCTTAACTTTTTGTGCCATCAGCGCAGCGGTTGCTTAGATATTGATGGTTAAAGACAAAAATGTCCTTTTTTGTTCAAAATTCAATATCTCAGCGAGAAGTGGTCGTATCGAACTTTAAAAAAAGCTGAATGAACAAGTTATCCGAACCATATAGTGATTAAGTTTTTTTAAAAAAAAAAATAGTATTCATTAGGATTGCGCGGTAGACGTTGCTTGAAAATTTTTGTCATTGTAGGATTCTAAAACTAGAACCTTTGAGCTTTAAAAAGTTTTTTTTTAAATTTTAGTACGATAGTTTTTAAGCGAAATATAGCCACTCGAAAAACATCAAAAAATTTGTATTTTTGTATCCTTTCAATTTTTCCGCTAGTGTATGAAATATATTATGTTTAAAATAATTTTAATTTAAAAAAAAACTAATAAACACGCTTTTAAAGCACAGCGAACCAAAAGTAAAAATAATTTTTAAAATAATATTTTAAAAATTATGAATGAAAAATATTAGTATTTTTAAAAGAGTCAGCGCTTGATATTCAAAAAATATGACAAAATCGCCTACGCTTTTTACAAAAATACTAATTTATTATTGTTTGAATATTATTTTGTAAATTGTTTTTACTTTTACTTAGTTTGATGTGCTTTAAAAACGTGTTTGTTTAGCAATTGAATTTATTTACAATTATGCAAATGCGTTAAATTTTAAATAATTTATTTTTAAGTTATGTCGGCATTTAAATTAGGAATCATGGTGACTCCACATTTTTGTGATTTATAAAGCACACAAAAAAGGTTTCTGTTATAACCAATAACCAATAACCAAGGCATGTTTTATGGGGCGCATCATTTATCAAGAATAATCAAAATACCTAAATTCTTAAATTGTTGACAGATTTGCTTTTACTGGATCATCTTCCATAGGTTGCCTGCAAAAAACTTTTGAAACTAAATCCAATTACTTTTGCAACGAGGTACAGTATTGTGTAAAAATTCTCGTTAATCCAGTCCTAAATATATTTTACCAAAATTGGTTAACCCAAAGAGAATACATTTAACTATTAGTTATTTAAATATAAAAAAAGGCGAAATAAATAAAAGAGGTATTGTTAGTACTGGTTAGTTGATTTAGGTAATATTTTTGTAAGTCTATTTTTTTACGGGTTACGCGAAATCATTTTAATTTTCTGTTTTTATTATATAAAATAAAATTGCAGAATGTACGGTTAAAATTGTTCTAGAACATAAAAAATATAAACAATTTGTATTTTTTTCTTGGATGATCTTTTGTTGAGTACACGCCTGGAAAGAATGGGACCGCTTCGGTCCTGGTCCCGGGTATACGAGCTGACCCTGTTCAGCTCTATTCACTCCTATAAACTGGCCGGTCGCCTAAAACAAAATAAAGAAAAACTTTCCAAAATCTAAAAAATCCAATTAAAAACGACATTTCGGTGGCAAGTGTGCCACAGTTGTCAAGTTAAAATTAAGTTAAAAATAAGAATAAAAATTAACTTATATTTAAATTAAAAACGGTTTAAATTTAAGACTTTTTAGTATCGCAAACTGAAAATAGTTTGACAATTGTGTCATGAGTGACATAAGTAACTGGTGTATTTATTCTTTGTAAGACAAAAAGTGATGAGTTAGTTGATTTTTAGTTTTCCTGAAGATACTTCAGTTCGAGCAAAGGCAACCAAGAGGTATTTTAATTATCTGAAATTGAATACAATTATCTTTATTTAATAATATACTTTCATTGATTTTGCGTTTTTAGATCAAGTTTCCCTTGCTAACATATTCGAAGCATCCCAATTTATTGTATTATTATTAAATAAAGATAATTGTGTAGCATCAATTTTAGTTAATTTAAATAACACTTGGTTTCTTTTGCTCGATACTGAAGTATTTTCAGGAAAACTAAAAATCAACTAACTCATCACTTGTTTTGTCTTACAAATAATAATTACACCAGTCGTGACAAAAATGTCAAACTATTTTTAGTTTGTGATACTAAGAAAGTCTAAAATTTAAACCATTTCTAGTTTAAATATTGGTTAATTTTTATTTTTATTTTGTAACTTAATTTTAATCTTGATAATGGTGGCAGACTTGCCACCGAAATGTCGTTTTTAATTGAATTTATTTGGGTTTTTGGGGGTATTTCTTAATTTTGTTTCAGGTGACCGGCCAGTTCATAGGGGTCAATAGGGCTGAATAGGGTCAGCTCGTATACTCCGGGACCACGACCGAAGAGGTCCCATTCTTTCCAGGCGTATACCCAACAAAAAGACCACCCAATAAATGAATCCGCCGAAACAATATAGAGCATATCTTTTTTTTCTGTCAAAAAGTAAATAATTGTTAATTGTTTTAAATTTAGTTTAGTTTTTGTTAATGTAAATTAGTCAAATTGGTAATAAATAATATTGTATTTCTACAAAACTTTTTTTTAAGTATTTAAATCAAAATTAGTATTCGTTCTATACATACGTTTTACAGGGCATCTAAAGAAGCTTTGAAATTCCCACTTTTTGTACCATTATTTCTAAAGAATTCAAATTGCGGAAGCTACTGTTTTTAGATACCTTTTCTTTCACTTTTAACCTTGTAAAAGATACAACTCTCTACTTTACTTAGAACACACAACATCAGTTAGTTCTTTGACTTAAAAAATGAGTTTAAAGTTTTAATTGTTTATTAATATCCTTCAAAAGCAGCCCCAAAGACAAATTACAAACAGGTGCCAAGATTCCAAGAAATATAATTTTAGCAATTAAGCAGTGTTTCATTGCAATGAAACATTTCATTCCTTCTCAGTAATTTAGAACAAACTAAATTCACAGAAGTTAATTCACCAAATAAAGCCTTTATATACAGTGAAACGGTTGGGTGATTTTATTGAAATAATAATATTTTAAGAATTTTAGAAGTAAACAGTCATTTTAAAGTATTATATTTTATACAAATTAAGCAGAGGAGATGTGTTGTGAAATACCAAGTTTTTTAATGGTGGGATGGGATTTTGTAAAAATTTTTAAACATAATAAATTTTGGATTTTCAGTGAAAAAGGTTAGCTAAGTTTAATACTACAATTATGCTCGGCTGTAAATTTTTCCGCAAAAAAAATGATAATCTAAATATATTCAAAGTTCCGTACAAAATTAAAACATGTATTTAAATCAACATACCTAGTAACATTATGAACAAGTATGAAACTTTTATTTTTTGTCTAATTGAATTTCTATAACAATTGCTGTTATTTAAAAATGTGAGATACTCAAGTAGGTTAGATTTGACTTGGCCAGTTTTCATTACATTAGTCATTTGATAAAGATATTTAACTTATTTAAATATATTTTATTTTATTTCTGGTAAAAACTGTCCAAGTCTAACCTACTTTAATATCTTACATTTTTAAATAACAGCAATTGTTATATGTATACTGGTGACAACGAAATTACTATCCAGCAATTTCTTTTCTTTAGTGCAACCGTATAGTTTTCAAATTTAGGGACGTAATATCATATCACCGGATGCCAATTTTAGATATAATAGCATCTGTGTAATTTTAACCGGAAGTGATCTAAAGTTTGATATATTAAATGAGACACCCAGTATATTTTTGGAATTCGAATTTTATAGGTTATTCCTGATATAAAACCTTTTATATATCCATAACCTAACTTCTTTGGTTTTGGAGAAAATGGCGTTTGAAAATGTCTAAAGGACAGCACAATATGCAGTTTAATGAAAAAACAAATAAACATAACAAAAATTTAAAATGCGTAAAATGGTTCTTTTTAAAGACTCTGTCTTTAGAGACCACTGTAGAATTACTTCCTGTTTAACCAGAAGTGCTGTAAAATTTGAAGTTCCAAGTATGATAACCCTGGTAATTTTAATGAAACACCCTATTTATTTTTAAGATTTAAATTCTTTAAGCTATTTCTGATATAAAATCTATAATATACCCATATCCTACCTTTTTAGTTTTGGGAAAACTGCTTTTAAAAAGGTCCAGACGACGACACATTATCCATAAACCTGTTTATTGTGAGGTCGTTTGGACCTTTTCAAACTCCGTTTTCTCTAAAACTGAAAAAGATGGGTTATGGGTATATTGTAGGTTTTATATCAGAAATAGCTTAAAGTGTTTAAATCTTAAAAACATATAGGGTGTTCCATTAAAATTAACAGGGTTATCATACTTGGAAGTTTAAATTTACAGCACTTCCGGCTAAACCGGAAGTAGTATTATAATGGTCCCTAAAGGTAGAGTCTTTTAAATAAACTATTTTAAGCATTTTAAATTATTGTTATGTTTTTTGTTTTCCCATAACAGTGCATAATGTGTTAGTTTATGAATATATTAAGGTTTTATATCAGGAATAACCTGTAGAATTCAAATCCTAAAAAATATACAGTATGTTCCATTTAAAAAATCAAGGTTTATATTACTTCCGGTTAAACCGGAAGTAATACACAGATGCTATTATATCTAAAATTGGCATCTAGTGATACAATATAACGTTTCTATATTTAAAATCTATACGACTGCACTAAAGAAAATAAATTGCTGGATAGTAATTTCGTTGTCACCCGGTATATTTAATAAAACAAAAAAATAAGATTTTAACTTTTTATAATGTTATTTTGTTTCTATAAATATATTTTTGGATTTTGAACAAAACTTGGCACTTATTTAGATATCCATCCTTTGGCAAAAATCACACCCAAGCATAATATTAACATTGTACGTAACTCACCTTTTTCACATTTGTGTTTTTGGTAGGATATTATTACTTTAAAAAAAAAAAACTAGACAGACAGGGATGTGCCTACTGGGTGTTGAAGATGGTGCAAGGCACCAGGGCACAATGCTGCAAGGGCGGTAAATTGTGGAATAAAGGACGGACAGCTCAAAAATAAAAGGCAGATTTAAAAAGCTTTTTTGCTCATCAAAGATTGTTATACCTTAATACACATTTCTTTTAGGGGCGGCAAATCATTTTTCGAACCACGGCGCGAGGCAAGTAACACTTACTTACTTTATGTGTTTACGTTAAATAGGTTTTAAGTTATGAAGGAGTCAGTGACACCAAGTGGTACGTGAAATATTACACTCGATGCGCTTACACCTGGCTTGACACGCTACTGTGTGTCTATATAGAAATTATTTTTATTGAACATATAAAATAACGCTTTAATCTATACCACAATTAAAAAACACTCTGTATACTTTACTGGAAGTGTTTACTTTCGTCAAACAAAGTTTCAATAAAATGTATAATAAAAATCCTTTTAATTATAAATTTTACACTTTCTATTAACTAAGTTGCACGTCTTCCCTCTTTACAAGATGAACCGAATTTATAGACAGTAAAACAAACCTATTACACGTTTATGTGTGCTATAAATTCCGGGCTTTTTAAAGAAAATTTAACGATCGGTAGTAATTTAAACATTTGCGCTGTATCTATAACCTTAACACTTAAAGATCTCGGATAGCTTAAACATTTAATTGCAAACTATCCATGGTCTTACAAAATAAATGGCGAAAATTTAACGTTTGAATTTTTTATTTCAAAAACGGAAAGCGCTAGAATAATAAAATTCTTCGAAAATGTAGCTATTATAAAAATACACTTTCTAAATATTTTTGCACTTATTCGAATTATGGAGGTAGTGGAGATAGACTACCCCTACCGGTCTTGCTAACCAACTTTAATGAGACACTTGCGTAATGACTTTGAAAACATATAAAATTGGAATAAAGTGGTTTATTTAAAAACCTATTTAACCCTTGTATTTTTTTCGTCAAACTTATCAATTTCAATTAAAAAAAAACAAAATATATAAATCAGGGGACTAAAACATTTATTTTATAATAAATTCTATTTTTCTGCTGTCACCTATAAAGGCATTTGTAATTTGTTTTTTTACATTACTTGGTAGTTAGTATAATGCTCATTTTGTTTCTAAGCAACAACATAAACAGATTTTATTGTTAATTTTTTTTGCGATAGCTCCCCAATGGTTCAGTTTTGACCCCATATTTATAAAGTAAACTATTTTTTTTTTGAACAAGGAATAATCTCCTAAATTTTTTTGCATTTGTTTAGAAACACCCTGTATAGAACTTTTTTTTAAATCAACAGTCTCTTACAATTTCAAAATGGTAAAATAATTTGTCCTAATTGTAAGTGTCTAGACACTGTATCAAGATAAATGTCAGGCCCAGGCGGGTCTCTTATTTGGGCTATTTTACAATAAAACATTTTGTCTGCCATAATTGTATTGTAAAATGAAATATACATTTTAGCCTAAGTTATTTATTAGAATTTAAAAGACTTTAAATTTTAAGTAAAGATAAATTGTTTTTTTAACCGACTTAAAAAAAAGTGGTTATATGTTTTCTTACGATGTACACCGATTACTTCGTTAACTGTGGATCGATTTTATTTTTTATGCTTCTGTACTAGTTCCATTAATCAGGATCATGAAAGAGAACGGTACTTGACCTAACTTTTCTCTCTGGCGTACGTTGGGCCTGCGCCAAAGCTGCCTCTAGTAGGTATACTCAGGTCCCCACTTTAATAATAATAACATAAAAAGCAAAAAATTATCAATAAAAAAGAAATAAACCGACTTTTAAAAAATAATAAAACTTATCAAAAAGTTTAACATATTAAATAAAAAAGTTGGGTAAAATCATGTGAGGTAAAAGTAAAAAACTATTGTTTGTTTAGTTATTAGTCATATAGTAATTTAGCGCATATGTTATTAACCGATTTTTTTCATTTTTTTATTTAATATTTTTGGGTTTTCACTGAGTTTTAATAATAATTTTTTTAAAGTCGGTTAATCTTTTTTAATGTTTATTTTTAAATTATACTTAAGGAGAAATGCATAACAATAAAACAAAAATGACAACATAATAAATTTATTTATTTTTTTCTTTATAGTTTTTTGTAAGTTATTTCTATTATACTGTCGAAAAACATAATTTTCAATATAATTAAACCGTTTGCTGCAAGATAGTTGCAGCTTTCTTTTTTGTAAGTTTTATTAAATAATAAACGGTTTAATATGTTATTAATATATTATTATTACCTAAAGAGATGTTTGGTCAATATCTAATACTGTTGTAACCATCCATTTTTACCTTTTTAGTTAGTTTTATGTCAAGCGAGAAACAAAGGGTACTTAAAAATGTAATATTTTTAATATCGCCCTGTAGCTCAGAAACTTACCGAGCTCTAAAGGCTTTGTTTATGGCATCCTTTGTTTTACAGAAAGTATCCCAGGTTTGAGAATACCGCATGCTATTATCTTTAATAATAAGTAATGTGCCCAAAATTTCATTTAAAATAGGACACCCTGTACTCTTGTTTAAATGTTTTTTTCTTATAATTAGATTTATAAAAAAATAATAAATTATTGTTATTAGTACAAAATTGTTTTGCTTGTAAGAGTCGTAAGAATACAATTATAAAAATAAGTTTGTGTTTTTTGTACTCGGACAGAAATCTACATATTTCCAAAAATTTTTCTTACCTTGAAAATGCATTATTCCACTAGGTAGAAGGAAGCAACGACTCCCCTTTGCCCTTCCCGGCAATGTACTTATCCGGCCATGGCCGGGAATATTTTTCCGGGCAATCACATTTGTTTTAATACTTTTAATATTTACTTTTGACCTTTGTCAAAGTCATTTAACAATACAAGACAACGGAAATATGTCTCTTTGCCTACTCGTTACACAATATACTATTTTCGAATATTTTTTCTTTTAGCGAACCACACAAACTAGAAGAGAGAAAAGGCTCGTAAAAAATAGTTTTTCGGGAAATACTTAATAAATTTATAGCTATTTTTATGACTCAAAATGCAAAAAATTGATAATATAACTAATCGTGCTACTGAAATTTAACTTGCTAACAACCTACATATTTCCTTACAATAATGTTTTTTTTAAGTAAATATAATTTTTCGACTTACATAAAATAACACTAAAGCAATTTTCTAGAGCGTGAAATATGCCGTTAGGTCTATTAAAACCATTCACAGCATGGTAAAAAATAACTAAACATTAAAAATTTGAAAAACAACTTGCATTTTAAATAGGAAAATTTTAAATTTTAGTTGTAAATACTTTTTTACATGTAGATTAAAATTTTATTTTAGCATAGAAAAAAAGGAATCCTTTAGAAAATACAGTGTGGGCCAAATTAAACTTTCACACTTTTAACTAATAACTTTTTATCTATTGCGCCTATCATTTTCATTTTTGAAAGACTAATAGGTAGATATGTTTTCTCTATGTTTGTCAATTTTGGTAAAATAGATTTAGACAGGACGGGACTTTTTTAAAATACTTTATTTAACCTCGTTGCAAAAGAAATCTGATTTAGCTACAATTAGGCTAATACGTTTTTCTTGTAGACAAACTATGGGGAATGATAACGTAAAAGCAAATTCGTTAAAAAATTAAGGATTTAGAAACTATAATTATTTTTAATAAATAATGCCCCACCAAAAAGCATGCATTTCTCTCGATTTTTAAAAGGAACTCTTTTTTAGTGGTATTTGAAAATCAAAAATGTGAGGTTATCTTGGTTACTGAGTTTGAGTCTGACCCAACTTAATAGTAAATTAATCAAAAATAAACGTACTAGCCTAATTAGAGAAATTTATTTGCAACGAAGTTTAATGCGTCATTCTGAAAAAAGTCCCGTAAGTCTAGTCCTGTTTAAATCTATTCGACCAAAGCCAGCAAACCTAGAGTAAACATACTGACCTATAAGCTATTATAGTTAAAAAGTGGGCAAGTTTAATTTGGCCCACACTATATATTACCCCACTGGAGGGCCGTACGCAGAAAGTGATTTTGGGGGAACAACAGCCAAAAGAAAACTACCAAAAAAATTAATAAATAAACGGACTCCAGGTACAACGAAAAAAAAAAGGCTTTACGTAGGTGCCACCTCCACCCGCAATTCATCTTTAATAGGTCATTTTTGCCCCCATAGCCCCCTCCCCTGCGTACGACTTTGCGGTCCATATTAATTTATGTTTAGTAAAGCTTGCAGAAAAAATATATTTTGCTAGTAAGATGATGACATTATTTTTAAGTTATTTGGTTACAAATTTATACTTCGAATTCGTTACTGTTGGTTTTAAGTTACTGCTAAAATCCTTTACCTTTTAATCCACCGTACGGTTCTGATATTATGCTTAACACAGTCTCTGCACGATACGATTATCTTTGAGCAAAATTATTCCCAAAGCATAAATATGAGATCCAAATCCTGCTGTGTTTCAAGTCTAATTCAAAAGTCCTAAAGAGAATAGCTTTGTAAAGAACATTTTATTTTTCTTTTTTAGCTTATTTTGTAGAGCAATTAAATCTAATAAATTACCTCTTGAAAAAATCCATTGAAAGATATACCTATACAAGGTGTTTTCTAACTACGTGGTTTCTTATGTATTTTTAATTAAAAAAAATATTTACATATATCCGGACTTGCTTTATTTCTGGATTACAGGACAATGAAGCTTTTAAAACAATTTGTTTTTTTAAGTATTCTAAAAACGCGATTTCAATGGTATTTAGTAAACTTATAATGTAATAAGACGCTTGTAAAGCTTTTGAAAAAAAGTACGCTACTGACGTTTTATAAAGTTTTAATACAGTGAGGCCACAGATGGACCTTATTTGTATTTTTTAATATTAAAAAAAATTGCTTTGGCTGAAACATCAAAAACTTTAATTAAAATCGCCTAATAATTTACAGGGTGGTTTAAAATTGCGAAAATATTAATAGAGGCTCCTAAATGACAAAAAGAAAAGAAAACAAATACATAACCTGGTAGAAACGACTACTTGGCTGGTTACTTTAAAATTACGGAGTCTCCAAATAAATGGATGACCCCGGGTCGCAATGAAGACGGTGACACGTGTTTCATCCTTGTTGGGAATCATCACAACCGCTGTACATTGCTGACAACTTGGCTATGT
This sequence comes from Listronotus bonariensis, assembly GCA_014170235.1. Taxonomy (NCBI): domain Eukaryota; kingdom Metazoa; phylum Arthropoda; class Insecta; order Coleoptera; family Curculionidae; genus Listronotus; species Listronotus bonariensis. The sequence goes on from JACEGR010001454.1 coordinate 164,793, forward strand.
TTTCTAGTCGCTAAACATAATTCTTGTCGGAACTAAGGAAGTAAGTTCAGCGGCCAGAGCCATCTCGCCAAGCAATTTCAAAACAACCAGCCAGAGCACTCGTTAGGTTAAAACGGTAAAAAGGGGTGCCATCTAGGTGTATATGGCGTAAGTAGCATGTGTTGTAATACCAACAAACCATAATGGAAACTGGCACACTCATCAGTTCACGGGTTTGTGAATTTCGGATGAGCAGTTTTGCACAACTCCAGGTAGGTGGCGTACAGCAAAAGCTGAAAGGTATGATAAAATCATAAAGGCAGTATATTTCACCCAACTGCATATAATAATAAGAAAGTAATTTTCTTGAGCCTTAGAATAAACAATTTAATAAGAGTTTTAAATTCTTGGGCATAGAGGCTCCTAAATGACAAAAGAAAAGAAAACAAATACATAACCTGGTAGAAACGACTACTTGGCTGGTTACTTTAAAATTACGGAGTCTCCAAATAAATGGATGACCCCGGGTCGCAATGAAGACGGTGACACGTGTTTCATCCTTGTTGGGAATCATCACAACCGCTGTACATTGCTGACAACTTGGCTATGTTTTCTAGTCGCTAAACATAATTCTTGTCGGAACTAAGGAAGTAAGTTCAGCGGCCAGAGCCATCTCGCCAAGCAATTTCAAAACAACCAGCCAGAGCACTCGTTAGGTTAAAACGGTAAAAAGGGGGTGCCATCTAGGTGTATATGGCGTAAGTAGCATGTGTTGTAATACCAACAAACCATAATGGAAACTGGCACACTCATCAGTTCACGGGTTTGTGAATTTCGGATGAGCAGTTTTGCACAACTCCAGGTAGGTGGCGTACAGCAAAAGCTGAAAGGTATGATAAAATCATAAAGCGCAGTATAGTTTCACCCAACTGCATATAATAATAAGAAAGTAATTTTCTTGAGCCTTAGAATAAACAATTTAATAAGAGTTTTAAATTCTTGGGCATAGAGGCTCCTAAATGACAAAAGAAAAGAAAACAAATACATAACCTGGTAGAAACGACTACTTGGCTGGTTGTTTATTCACAAAGGCTCAAAGAAAATTACTTTCTTATTATTATATGCAGTTGGGTGAAATACTCTACTGCTGCTTATGTTTTATCTGCCTTTCGGCACGCTATGCGCCACCCGGAGTTGTGCAAACAACAAATCCCGAAATACAGAGCCGACGGAACGACAGTGTGCCGGTTTCCGTTATGGTTTGTTGGCTCTGACCCGGCATATGCTACTTACGCCGCCCTTCCTTACAGATGGCACCCTCTTTTCGTTTTAACAACGAATGTCTTTCACAAGTATTGTTTTGAAACCCAGCGGCAGGTGGCAGCTGAACTGCAGAATGTTTAGCGTCTGAAAGCATGGCCAGGTGTCGTATCATGCAGCGGTCGGATTCCCAACAGAGATGAGCGCATGTCCTGATGTCGTGACAGTCATCCATTTATTTGGAGACTCCGCTGGTACAATGACCAGCCAAGTAATCGTTTCTACCGGAGACCATGTATTCTTTTCTTTCTTTTGTCTTAGGGAAACCTCTGCCTGCTCCCAGAGGTAAAATAACTGATGAAATTGTTTGTTCTAGGCTCAGAAAAGTACTTTCTTATTATTATATGCGGTTGGGTGAATATACCTTTGTTTATCATACCTTTTTGGCTTTTGCTTGCTGCACCTACAGTTACATGCAAGCTGTAAATCCGGGCAAACCGTGAACTGATGAGTGTGCCGGATTTCCGTTATGGGGCTGTTGTGTGCAACGCCTTCTTACCCGCCGCCACAGGTGGCACCTCTTTACCGTTTTAACCTGGCAGTAACTCTGGCTGGTTGTTTTGAAACCTTTGGCCGGATGATACGGCCTGAACACTTCCTTGTTCCGGGAAGTATGTTTGGCGTCTGAAAAAACATGGCAAAGTTGTCGGCAATCGCTGCAGCGGTAGCGATGATTCCCAGCAGGGTGAGCGCGTGTCACCGTCTTCATTACCCGAATCATCCATTTATTTGGAGACTCCACCCAAAGTAACCAGCTCTGAGCAGGACTCTCCGAGAACTATGTATTTGTTTTCTTTTCTTTTGTCATTTAGAAGCCTCTGCCCAAGAATTAAAACTCTTATTAAATTGTTTGATGTCCTAAGGCCATAAAGAAAGCATCAAAAGTGTATAATACTTTTTTCCATTAGTAAAGGTTTTTAGAAAGAATTGAGATTAAAGTAACAAAAAATATATTTTTTTACCATTTAGTTAAAGAAAATCTTGTTTTTTAGAGAAGTGTAAAAAGAAATACCTTATAATTACAGAGAAATTTAAAATTACGATAATGTGTATTTTTGGCAAATAAAAAAGTTATTCAATGAATAATTTTTTAATACTTATTTAAATAATATGAAAAAGGAATAGAAATTTTGATTTTTTGTTAAATAAATCATTATCTTTTAGGTTTCTACTTACATACGTTTCCAACTTTACCTGATAATATTTGCATATAAGGAGTAAAATTAATTATTAAAAAAAAAACATTGATATTAGTTTAGGTACACCTAATTTTCACAGCGATCTTAAAAAAATAAGAAAAAAATGTTTTATACTTTTTTATTACTTTTACTTTTTTCATTTAGTAGTTTTAAAAAAATACTTTTCAAATTTTTATCTTTTTTATTTTTTTCCGTTTTGAACCACTCTGTGACATCTATAGGAAAATTTTTATTATAGCCTTGGGCATTTCAGACGAAGCAAACATTTTTATGAGGAATAACTTTTTATTGAAGACAAAAATATCTTACAGGTATAGTTAAAGTCCATCGTGGGCACACTACTTTCTTTTTAAGCAAATAAAAATTAAATTGGTGTCCCACAAAGTTGTTTACAAGTTTAGCAGTGTCTTAAACTCTTCCATCGGACCCTTTTAAAAGTCATCCTTTCAAATAAATATGACT